>JANIMX020000037.1:1913901-1925665 GCA_024582655.2 Erythroxylum kunthianum
TTTTTATTAAGGGTATTTTAGGCATCTTACATAAAAATTGGGTATAAGTGTAATAAGTTTGTTTGAGCGGCTGTAAATGTTTTTTCACCAAAATGTGGCTAAAAACGATTTTTGAATTTGAAATATTGTTATATTGAGTAATTTCCACTTTTTTTTTTACACGAAATACTAAAAGTCATATTTCTCCGTAATCTTATCTTTGTCATGTAGTTTCTTCTTTTACACACATCTCTTTTTTTGCTTCATATATATGTAGCATTGAACGTGAAGTGTGGTTGGTGCTATTACTGAATGCTTTAGTTACTACCTCCGTTTTTGTGTTCCACATCCCTTGGTGCAGCTTTATCACTTGTATCAATCTTTTCCTACTTGAAGATATTAACGAAACCCTAAAGATATATCTAAAACAAGAGGAGTATGGGACATGTGGATATTGGAAGCTATAAATTTTTGCTTGTCAGGATAACGAATTATTGTATTTTATACACGACAAACATATATAAATAGGATAAGTTTCAAGGCTACTAAAAGTTTAAACATTTACATAGAATGATTAATTTTAACACATTTTTCTTCAGGTTTCATTTGTATCATCGCCATGTAAATTACACTTCGTATGAGAGATATTTTCCATGAATGGTGAAACATATGTGGTGTTGATAATGAACCACGCAGATGTTGTAACAATTGCAAGAAGAAAAGACGTCATTCCAATCAATCAAATATGGAAGACGATAACTGAATTCAAACAAGAGTGGCAAATTGTTTGATTTATTGACAAGACAACCACTATATAAGTCTGAATCGTAAGATGAATAGAACCACAAAGCCCAAGCTATCAAAACATACAGATTAGGATATTTTACTTAATCATAGGAGTTCTAAGGTCAGGATGTAGCCTGAATTGACAGATGTTTCACAGTAAATGATCTAACTAAAATACAAGGCGGGTTCGCTAGATGGAGCTATCAGTAATGGTGAAATAGGAATGTATTATACAAAGTTGAGCAATGTGAAAGTTTACTTTTGTGTCTATTTGATTAGACTCATTGAAGTCTAGCTCATTTCTGAGAGAACCAATTGTTCCATAGCCACCGTAGATATACATTTTCGGCCTGATTCCAATCTTGGGGCCCTTGGAATGGTTCTGATGTTAAGTTTGAAAACTTGTTTTCATCGTAATTGATCCATTAATTTCATGCCAAATATCTCACTTTAATCAAACTACTCATACGAGGATTTAAGCACTTAATTAATATTACAACATCAGTTCTCCAGTCACATGTTATATATCTGTTCAGACTCCCTTACTTGGCTAATAATAAAGCAGTATGGAATAGCCGAATACGCATCCATCCTTTTACGATTATCACTGGCCAAGGACCACTATTCGTGTTAGCCCCTCGAACTTTGAAGCTGAGGTATGAACATCAATGAAAATAGCTACTGATGGATTCCTGCACCATGCGGTTGGTTGAGTCAGAACTTCAGATCTTTGTTGTATATATCGTTGTATATGCATTGATGACGTTACATGTGACTGCTGTATGACCCTCGAGAAGTTTGTCTCTTCCATAATCATTTATAATTGCTTCTTTTCTAAGAATTATATATTTACTTGCTCGTTGCATTGTCCTGTTCATAATCTTTGCGTATTTCTTCTTAAGAAATTTGTTTTCAAACAGCAAGTAATCATTTGTTTAGGGTTGATTGCTAGCAATACAATTTTGGCACCTCGTATAATGATTTATTAAGTGATGCAGAGATGGCACATGGATATATAAATGTATATAAATCCTGAGGGTTACTATAAGAAAGTGAAGTGGCATAGGATTCTTGTTTTCAGCAAAAGTCACCACATATAGGAGAGCTGGGAGCACAAGACAAGTGCCCACATTTAAGCATATCACATGCATTGTGGGTTCCAGAGGCTCTAGCTCCAGGTAATGTGGATGCTTGACCCTTAATCCTGATAGAGTTATGATGTTATGGCATGCAATTTCTCCAATTATTTCATTTCATACTTGGGTCAATCTTTGGAACATGGGTCTTACAATCACTTAACGTAAGCAATACTTGATGCAATGAAGAATTATTGTTTATTATGGGTATTCCAATAACCAAAATATCAAACATTTTTCGTGTGGAGCGGACACGATTACTGTCTAATCTTGAAAACTTTTCGAAGGTTAGACAATAGGCACATGGTCTCGTGATTGCCATGTTATGGAGGTTCTGGCATGGAGGGAAGCCATTATTAGCCCAACGGGCTGGTGCTGTTTTGTCTTGTGGGATCTCTGAACCGGTTCACCTCCATTTGTCTTTTCTTTCGTCTTTTTAAATGCTTATGGTTGTATGTTCCTTTCCCCTCTATGATTAACGAACTCTTTTAGTTAACTACTGCTATTCGCAGTTCAATTGAAATACTAACTTGATCGGCCACATCTTTATCATGGATTCAGAAGGAACTTGAGCCTAAATAATTGGTGGGTCTGAACTGTATGTAATGTATACTGAAAGGCCACTGTAGAGGAGTACACTACACATACAAAACAAAGAAATAGACAGATAACAAACCAGAGAAAATGCCAAAATAACACCCACATCTTACCTAACACTCTTTTCTTATGATTGTGCGATATCTGCTACATACATCAACACTACACTACTCGCCTTTCTCGTCCTTTTCACCTATTTTTCTGAAAGTCGATATAAGATTTGCTATTTATACAAAATCATTAGTAATAAGTTTATGCTTGCTGAATTTCAAATATAAAAATTGTAGCTCTCAGCGATAAAGTAAAGTAAGGGACCAAGATTAAAGACAACAGGAGAGAAGCCAGTAGATCCAGAGCCAAGGTCCGTGTCAATCAAGTGGTCGCATGAGAAAGAAATGCGAAACTAACGCGACTTCTGACTGAGTCTCTGGCTCTATTTAGCCTCGTGAGTCATGCCAAAAAATCTAACATTATCAAATTATTCTTTACAAGTGTATTTTCCTATGGTCACACTAGAGACTATATATACAGCTTCTCGAGGTTTTGACTTTGTATCACCTTCCCTTAATTGCTCCAAATCATAATAACCAAGATTAGATTTAAACCTTCCATGGTCAAAGATCCTCCGAAGTTTTCGCCTAATTGGACGGCTGATAATGCAATTTGTATGCATAATTAGGTTAATTTCAGTATATTTTAATTAGCTGACTTGGGTCTAAAAGAAGACTATAAACAAGAAAGTTCTTTTTTTATATTTTGAAGGCTTTAAGTTCTTAGGTGGACACTTAGCGACCTCACGTGAAGCTTCTTTCTTTTATCTTGACTTAATTGCGACTCTTACCATATCCTGTAATTTATTTCCAACCCCATGTCCATAAATTAAATGTATTACTATATAAATTTTGGTAATTGTGATGTGTGAATGCGATTTAATATATTATTTTGCAATTCCATTTAATTGTTTGCTTTATTTATTTGGGCCCCTTTTCTTCTTTTCGAGTTGTCTGTGAAATTTTTATTTATTTTCTTAGTGCTAAGGTGAGGTGAATACTTCAAATGGTGGATGGTCCACTTAGTCAGGAATGTATTGCATTTTTTGGATGCATGAAACTGAGGATGTATGTATGTTATTGTTCCCGGCAAACCCAATTCTCCTACAACTATATGAAATGATACTCAGGAGTCGGTCATTGGCATATGAAATGATGACTGAAACTATAGAAAACTGAACGAATAGCTTGAACTGTGTTTGTGAGACACAAGTAGGAGGTGTGGTGGAGAAGTTGGAGAGTAGACGTAGGGTCTTAGTCAGAAACAGAGCTAAAGAAGAAAACTCTCAATTATGCATGGATTATTGATAGGAACCTCTTCCCAATAGTTTCAATCCAGCTAACAAAGGTTAAGAGCTGACCATAACAACTTGCGTTGGTGGTGGGTTCGGAAACCATTCTCACTAGTCCAGACAGACAAGTAGCTAAACGACAACATTTCATTGACAAAAGTCGTAGATGCCACCTTCGCTAGAATGGAATGCCGTGTTTATGATGTATCTGTCTGGGACTCGCAAGCTATCCTCATCACAATTGTCCAAATGTCATCTCCACGACCCAATTAAAGAAAACAAAAACGTTGTTTTCATTTTACAAGGAGGAGGTTACAAGACAGACGGAGAGTACAAACAGGGATTATGTACTTCAATCAATTATATCACACATGAAACTTAATACAAATCCATAAGAAAAGGCTTATCGTAAACACGACTGTCCGGTTCTACACTGCAACTAAACCTGAGAAGTTTTGATCGTCTGTTGCGCTGCTCACCTAGACAGCTACATGCTTAGCCGACACGTAACCAGGCTCGGTCTACCGACAGATGAAACGCGGCAGATTATTACATTACCACTGAAAAAAGGTAAAAGGTCAATGATTACTAAAGACAAACAAACATATCTCCACTTGTAGCCCAAAATCACTATCTGATTCTCTTTAAGTGCAAATCTCTCCATTTTTCACTCCCTAATTTATTTTTAGCATATCGACAAACGAAAAACGAAAATAAACTTGAGGCTTTATTTCATTTGGCACCTAGTTAAGGCCATGAGTCAAGGACTCAGGAATGATTATCATCTTTAATTAAGGTTGAAAATCTGTCTTAGCTTGTGATCTTTTTAACACACAGAAAAAGCACCATCATCACGGCCCTCACCCACCAACATCTAAGATTTGGTTATTGAGTCAATCCTTAAAACTTTAGTTAAAGCAGCTACTTCCTAGCTACGACAAGTCCCCTTCGATGCTACAAAGACAATAGAAAGTTATTAGTTATAATCATTTTCTTTAGCATGCTCGTCTACCAGGTATTGCTAAAGGAATGTCTAGAGAGTAAATGATGCGTATAGCCAGTTTTAGGCATTGATTACATGTGTGAAGCTGCGAGTCATGTCCAAAGGATGGAGGGTGGCCAAAGTCAAAACGTGAGCTCGTGAAAACAAGCAACCTCTCTTGTTTATAAATGTCTTTGGAGTTTGTTTTTGTCTCTTTCTCTGTGCCCCCCAGATCTACACACACGTCTTGGTAGTAAATAGTAAACTCCATTTGTTTCTAAGTTCTAGCTCCAGTTCATGAAAGTTAAAGTGCCAAGATAACACCTTTCTCCATTACAAAACATAGTATAGATAGATAAAATATGTATCTGCAGACGGAGAGAGCTGATCCCAAAAAATTAAGTGGCATAAAAAATGCTCCAAGATAAGAGTCGCAGAGGAGGTGGTAGTGACAGTGATTGCTAGTGAATTTACTTACTGGGGAGACTTCTTGTGAGGCGTCTTAGAACTATTTACTGTTTTGAGTTTGAAGTCTAGCTGTCCCTGTGAGTTGGATACGTAACCGCGTCTTTATGTAATAAACCATTATAATTTTCTATTACTGCTTATAAATATTTTACATTTCTGCTTTTGGTAGATTTGCTTGTGTCCCCCTTCCCCCTCCTCCCAATATTCAAAGAAAATACTTATATAAAAGCGACTGTGTTCAGTTCTCACGAGAGTTCTGTCTTGATTGGATCGATCAAAATCCATTCTTTTTCTTTACAAGTGTAATAAGGAAAAGTTGAGGTGTGAGGGAGGGAAAAAGGCAGCCATTGAAGCTAACAGAAGAGACCTTTGAACAAGAACTGCCGTTTCTTTCTGGGTTTAACCAAACCATACATGAAGCTTTTCCTATTTTTCTGGGGCTCTCCAAAATTTTAATTCTTTGCCAGCTCTCTGAATTTCTCATCAAGAATCACGCTAGCAGTTCTGTTGTGCCCATTAAAGGTAGTGTTTCGGTCTTTCGGTTTTTGCTTCTTTTGACTACTTCACTTCTCACTCTCTCTTGCTGAATTTTGATTGGATTAGAAATGATGGTGCTCCTCGCTTCTCTGTCGATTTTCTGTTACATGTGAAATCTTTCTCTTTCAGTTTAGATTTTAGCTTTAGGTACTAAATTTAGATGATTTTTTACTGAGAAGTGCTTCTTCTACTCTCTTTTTTTCTGGTCGATGATCTTACTGACATCTATTCTTATGCTTCTCTGGCCCCAAATGTGTCTGGTTTTCCGGTCTTTTATGTTATCTGAATCTAAATTTCCTTTATTTTACACTCTTTCTGAGTTCAGTTTTAGAATTGGTATTTAGGGAAGAATGTTCTTTTATATACTTGTTTTTGTGGATCTAATATAATTTCTCAGGTGGTGATATTCAACCAAAATTCCTTTTCGTCTTTACTCTGTATAACTACCTCGTTTAAACTCTTTTTAGCGTATGTATTCTCAGTTTTGGCTAAGTTATATGCTTCAGCTTTGTCTCTTATCTGGGATAACATTCATTCGAGTAAAAGAGCAACTGGGTGTCTCCTTTTGTCGAAAATTTTACACTGTTTGTGTCTCTGTCTTGTTCTACTAGTGGTTAATCAAAGATGTTGAATTTATTTTGGTAGGACATGATTTTCAGTTCCATATTCACTTGATTTAGAATTTGCAGGAAAGAAAATGTCAAGGCCTCTCCATCGGGGTATATCAGGGATACGGATCTCTGGGAACAGTCGTGGTTTATGGGATTCGGAAATGAAAGATAAGCCAGAGAAAGAAGATTTGGAAAGGACCAGGTCTTCTGATCACAGTTATGCAGCCCTAAAATTACCCTATCGTGTACTTTTTCCTGATAATAGTTCTCCTTCCAAGTGTAGTGTTAGTGAAAACGGTTTTCGGTCCGATACATTCAGCATAGGGACTGCAAGGAGTCGACACAAATTAGCTTTGCTACTGTTGAGATTTAGTTTGGTTGTGATAGTAATTCTTGCTCTTACTGGGTCATTTTGGTGGACTATTTCGATATCAACATCGTCAAGAGGTCAAATAGTACATAATTATAGACGACTCCAAGAGCAACTTGTTTCAGACCTTTGGGACATTGGAGAACTGTCTATTGGTTCTTCAAGGTTGAAAGAGATGGAATTCTGTTCTGAGGAGTCTGAAAATTATGTTCCTTGTTTCAACGTGTCAGAGAATCTTGCATTAGGCAATTCTGATTTTAGTGTGAGTGACCGTCATTGTGGCCAAGAGTCAAGCCAAAGTTGCCTTGTGCTACCACCAGCAAATTACAAGATTCCTCTTCGGTGGCCTACCGGAAAAGATGTCATCTGGGTTTCAAATGTTAAAATCACTGCACAGGAGGTACTTTCCTCTGGTAGTTTGACCAAAAGGTGAACAACGGTTAAACCCATTTAGGAAACCTTACATGGTTTCAGTTTCTTGTCTCTTTTTATGATTTCTTCTTCTAAATGTGGATGCCAGGATGATGATGCTGGATGAAGAGCAAATTTCCTTTCGTTCAGCCTCATTAATGTTTGATGGTGTTGAAGACTATTCACATCAAATTGCTGAAATGATTGGCCTGCGAAATGAATCTAACTTCATACAAGCTGGGGTGAGTTGCCACTATTGCATATATAAAGCATTTATGTTTCTTTTTTCCGGTGGAAATTGAAACGTTAGTGGCTTCTGTTCCATGGGTTTCCTCGCCTACCTCAGCATCAAGAAGTGATTATGTTAAGCAAAAGGCAAAGATAAAATATTTTGCCTGCTCTCTAGTCTTGATCTTTGAACTTTTTGGAATGAGAATTGTAATTCATTTTACAGCAGAATAACAAAGTCCTCTCTGAATGTTTCTTCTATTTCCAGTCAAGATTATGGCAGATTAGCTTATATAAATTTTGTAGAGTTGACATTTTTTCTGCTTTATTTCATTACACTGCTGTGGAAATGAAGCCTTACATTTTGAAGTTTGATGCTACTGCTGAAACATCACATCTCATTTAGAGTACTTCTCTACTTGAAATCATGCTTAACAATTACTGTTATATTTACTAACTTATGCAGGTTAGAACCATTTTGGATATAGGATGTGGCTATGGCAGCTTCGGAGCACATCTCTTTTCAAAACAGCTTTTAACGATGTGCATTGCAAACTACGAGGCTTCAGGGAGCCAAGTTCAGCTTACTCTTGAAAGAGGTCTTCCTGCAATGATTGGTTCTTTTACTTCCAAGCAGTTGCCATATCCTTCTCTATCCTTTGATATGTTGCACTGCTCACGATGTGCCGTTGATTGGGACAGAAAAGGTATCAGTTCTTCATTTATGGTCACATATTAAAGTGAAGGAAGAGAGAGGGGGAGAGAGAGAGAGAGAGAGAGAGAAGTTAGTTGTCTGATTTGTGAATATTCACTAGATTCCATCACATTCTTAACGCTCTCATGCTTTTTCCTGATCAGTTTTAAGATTAATATTTCGGTCAAAATGACTCGATATTCCTTTTGTATTACAGATGGTGTTTACTTGATTGAAGTTGATAGAGTTTTAAAGCCTGGTGGTTACTTTGTCTGGAGTTCACCACTTACTAATGCTCGTAGCCAAGAGAATCAGAAAAGGTGGAACTTTGTTCAAGATTTTGCAAAAAATCTATGTTGGGAGATGTTATCTCAACAAGATGAAACTGTAGTGTGGAAGAAGACTAGCAAAAGTAATTGCTATGGTTCAAGGTGACTGGAAAAACAAATTCATTTACTTGTATACACAAAATTGGAATATCTGATTTTGTTTAAAATATCGTATCTCCGAGACTCATGTGCCTGCATCAGGTGATCCTTAGCAAAAACTGCCTTATGTGTCCAGGAAGCCCAGCTCAGGCCCTTCACTATGCAGCAAAGGCCATGATGTCGAATCTCCTTATTATCGACCACTTGAAGCATGTATTGCTGGGACACACAGTCGTCGCTGGATTCCAATTGAAGAGAGGAGTACCTGGCCCGCTAGGTCGCAGTTGACCAATGACGACCTTGCAATATATGGTACTCTACTTTTATTACATTGCTTCAGGTTCCATTTTGAATAGAGAATTTTATCTAGTTTGGAGATTTAAAAGATTGTTCACTTGCCTTACTATTTGTGTTGTGGTTTGCTTCAATTTGTCAGGTTTGCATCCAGAAGAGTTTGTGGAGGATGCTGACAACTGGAAAGCAGCTATCACTAATTATTGGTCTCTTCTTTCACCATTAATATTCTCTGATCATCCAAAGAGGCCTGGCGATGAGGATCCTTCTCCACCTTATAACATGCTCAGAAATGTGCTAGACATGAATGCTCATCTTGGTGGCTTTAATTCTGCACTGCTTGAAGCTGGCAAGTCCGTCTGGGTTATGAATGTGGTCCCAACAAATGGACCTAATCTTCTTCCCTTGATACTTGATAGAGGCTTTGTTGGTGTACTGCACGATTGGTAATCTTATTTCCAACTCATGATATTTCTTTTTATGTTATTCGTGTAGGTTATTGTTCATTAGAATATACAATGACATGTTTTAGCTCATCCTATCTCATTGGTGAATCTTGTGACTAATTTTAGTGTCTACTGTCTAGTTAAGAATTTCTTTTTAATTGTGAGAATGAGCTGAAAAGAATATTTCCATCAACTGATAAAGGTTTTAGCTTTAGTCAGTATGAGGAATATTCTTGACACAGGCCTGAGTTTGATACAATGGATACTTTGTCAAAGGAATGCATGCTAAAGAGCACAGTTTCAAACATGAAGGTTGTAAAAGAGGATAATATTTGGGTGTGCTCAACTGTGAGTTAGGATTATGTAAAATAGATGTCATGATTGAATAATTCCTTCATACGTTCATATTTGTGCATGTAACCAATTTATGCTTTCATTATTGTACTATATTGTTTAATTTTTATTAAATACTTCTATTCAGGTGTGAAGCATTCCCAACATACCCTAGAACTTATGATTTGGTGCATATGCAAGGCTTTCTGTCCCTTGAAAGTGGTCAGCAGCGCAGGTGTAGCACTCTGGATATATTCACTGAGATTGATCGACTACTTCGACCTGAGGTACCTGACTCAAAATGTCCACTTCTAAATTCTTTATATCTCTTATACTTGCTGCCAATTTTGGGGAAATTTCAGTTGTTATGAGCTTCATATATGGAATACACATGTTCATTTTTTAATGTTACGAACCATCTACTATGATACATATATGAGTTGCAGCAGTATTAGATTTTAAATTTATCTCTCTTGCTTCTGGGTGGATGTTAGTGTTTGCCTTGATCACTTAAAATGGTGCTAGAATACGATCTGCAGAAGATATTAGATCTTCTATGACAACCTTGTTAGGTAGTATGTAGTGCTGTGCTTGAGCGAACATTTATTTTCAATGGTGCTAGGCTTTACTTAAGTGGTGTTGCTGCGTTAAAGAAGTTTGTTATGTACTTCCCTTTACCCAGTTTTGATGGAATTGGATACTCTACCAGTTCTTTCAGTATTTCGTTCAAGTTCACCTTCTAAACAGCACTCTTCAAATATTTAGTAGGATAGGTTTTCCATTGATGTGGTTCATATGCAGATATTCGTAAAGATGTGGTTCACATTGTTTTTTACTGATGTTAGTGTTTGGTGCAGGGCTGGGTAATAATTCGTGACACAGTACCGCTCATTGGATCGGCAAGGGGTCTAGCCGCTCGGTTGAAATGGGAAGCCCGCGCTATAGAAATTGATAGTAACAGTGATGAAAGACTCCTTATCTGTCAAAAACCTTTCTTCAAGAAACAAGCAAGCTGATTTCTGAAGGAGGTTCATATTTATTCTTATTCATTTTGTTAAGTTAATTAATGTTCATAAAGCTCAGCCATAGAAAGAACTAAAGATTCTGAACAAAAAGAAGAAAGCAGAGAAAAGAGAAGAGGGAACAATGTGTATTCTGGTGGAAACAACCACCGAGTTCCTCCGAAACCGTAAGGCTTTAGGGAGGGTCATGTAATTACTCGGTCGAGGCAGGCAGCAAGCAAGTACAGCATTATATTTTCAAGTTTTGAGGTTCCATTTGTTGTCAAAACTATAACTATACAACCACAATATTAAGATTGTGAAAATGATTACAGAATAAGCAAGTTCATATTTCATGAATTATATAGTCTTTATCACCTGTTAAATTCACTCTTTTATTCGTAGTCTTGTCAGTTTGTTACAGTTGTTGCAAATGCTTCAAGCTAAATTAGTACTGTACGAATCTGATTTCTGCAATCCAAAGTGATGAATTTTTGGTCTGGTGTTCTAAATAAAGGAAAATGCCAGTAGAGTTCTTCCACACATTTTTTTTCTTCCACTGTATAGGTTTACTGGCTCTCTTGCACTTGTAACTGGGAGAGTACCATTAGGTGATGCAACCACGGTGAAATTGACACTGTCGTTGCTGTTCCAGGTTGTGCAGTAAAACGCTGGTACTGGTTCTTGGGCAACTTTACATTTTACACACGTATGGGCTATAAATACAGAATCACAAAGTCCAACCGTTCACCTCCAAACCAATCTCTCATGGCGTTGCGCTTTTACCTCTCCAAATTCATTAACTCCAAAACCCTACGCCTAACCCCATCCCTCTTCCAAAACCCTACCTCCCCATTCTCCACCTCCTTCCTTATCACCAAACTCCCCAAAAAATTCCGCAAGAAACGGAAAAAGCCCGACTCTCCTCGCACCAAACCCGTCCAGCACCCATCAACCCGCAATGCCCACTTCGAGTCCCTCGTCGAACGGGACTCCTACTTCCGTTTCCTCACCAAGTCCAAAACTTTCCTCTCCCAACAGCCCGATCGCGTCCTCCGCCTCGACGACGCCGGCAAGCTCCACCGCGAACTTGGCTTCCCCAGGGGCCGCAAGGTCGCTCG
>JANIMX020000037.1:2108024-2126075 GCA_024582655.2 Erythroxylum kunthianum
TTTATCCATACACTTTCCAACTATCTTCTTTATTATTCAATTTGAATATAATTTCATATAAATGTAATAATTATAATAGCTTAGCAATGATATCCAACATTCTCAATATATTAACTAAAGTTTCATGTACAATACAAGTACTTCTCATATTAGCCCCTTACATAAGCAACATTATCAATATATGAATTCTTAGAAAGCATATCACATTAGCCCCATATTACAAATAAACACTTCTCATATTAGCCCCATGATTTCAATAGTGAAAAAAATGTAACAACAATATATATCAACATTGAAACAACAATGATATATGTAATAAAAATCTTCCTCAACTCCTAGTTATCATTTATAACAAGCATAAGTTCATACCCTATTTTCTATATTTTTTCCTCCTAACTCAATTTATTTCTTTTATTCCTCCTTATTTGCTCTTCTAATAACTCTCTGACACACCTCGTTTTCAATTATCCCTTTGTAACTCAAAGTTAATTGTTGCTTTTAATTAGCATTATCATTCATCAATCTATGAATAATATGAACAACCCTATATATGAAGGGGTCATCATGCCAACGAAAGAACTTACAACTCCCAACCTTGTAATAATCACTAAAATAAACATTCATTAACATATATATTCTATTTATGTTCCCAAGTTAAATATTTTAACAAAATATTTTTACTAACTAGATATTTTAGGAACCCATAAAACATACGTCCAAGATTTTTTTCACTCCATAAAGTCCTTAAACAAGTGTTAAATTCATATAAACATTGAATGCTAGTTGAAGAATTGTTAGTAGTTAAAGACTCAGAAAATGACTATAATCTTGATTGTTCCATTTTTCTAGTAAGGGCCACGATATAACCAATCAATAACAATATCAAATTCTAGAAAGAAATATAGCCATCAATTAACTGCATAGAAATAACCATCATTCAATAAGAAATAAATATCAAATTCTAGCAAAAAACATAATGGAAATGCAAAGAATTTATGCACATGCATTTGAAAAATAACAACGAAGCATTTATATTAAAAAAAATGCAAAAAGAGTTAAGATATGATAACAAACCAGAATAATGTATTGTATCTAAAAATTAGTTGATAATGTTATAGTTGACTCCATACACTAAATTCACATACATAATATATTTAATCACTCCATTTTGTTTATTTTGGTAGTATGATGCGATTCACACATAATTTTATTAAAGTTAAAACAAGGAGATGATTAACACAAACATAGTCATAACAACTACACAAATACACTAATAAGTTTCACTCGGACAACTCATCCAAACCTAACTCCTTCCTTCCGACCACATCAGAGTACACTATCAAAATCCACTAACTCCAACTTTATTGATATAACTTATAAGTCAACCACCAAGCTTCATTTATGGGCAAGAACAACAAATACTAAATAAATAGAATGAGATATGGGATTATTATGAACAAGTTGCAACTGGAGTAAAAAGAATGTCAAACAATAGTATAAATTATCGAAGGCAAAGGAAGAAAAATGAAGAAATAATCAAAGACAAAGGAAAAAGAACCAAGATGTGACGGAGGGAAATGAGATTAAGCTTTATTTAGGTATTAGGGATTTGATGAATGTCAAGGATTTCAAGTGTCAAGGTAATTTAGAAAAAATAAGAGGGAAATGAAACTAAGGTTTTATTTATTTATTTATTAAATTATTAATGAATAATTTGTTAACAAATAAAATAATATTGTATATGAGACATCAGCTGCCATGCTGGCATCTAATCTTATTTGGTATGCCATGTGTTTCATCATAACAGGGCCATAATGTCTAATTAATATAGATATTATATAGTGACTTTTTTTAGGACAAATTGTTTCATTTTGAAAATTATATACCATATTATAAGAATTATATGTTCTAAATGAGGTTAATGATTGTATTGGGCAATTAAATTTATTTCCCAATAATGTAAAGCTTTCATATAATGTATTAGAGTCTGTTTTGTTTTGGACATATAATTTCTCAATTTATTCATGAACAATTGTCCTTAATATTCTAAATCTTAGTCTTATATTGTTTACCATGGTTGAAACTTTAAATGTTTATCCCTTTTATGAGTGTTTTTCTATTCAAATTGAACATATATAACTCTTAGTTTTGAAAAGAGAAATAAAACCCCTTTAAATTTGTCAAAATAGATTTACCGAATGACAAAAAATCACTGAGTCAAGTCGCGAGTCAAAAATGAGTCATATGACCTATCTCGAGATTGAAGACGACTAAAAAATCACAATTTTGTCTATTACAATTGTACCATTGGTTTATAAAATGTACAATTCCACCGCTAGTTTCTTCGTAATTATGATTTTGCCAGTGGTTTTCTTGATGATTACAATTATGCAACTAGTTTTGACAAAATTATGATTTTACCACTATCTTTTAAATAATTACAATTTTGCCACTCTTAATAAATTAAGGTATTTGCAAACTAAATTATAATTTTCTCCCTTTCAATGTTACTAGGAGAAAATTTCTTGATGATTTTTTTTTGTAATTTAGTAATTTATGATTCATGCAATAAAAAGTTTGAATTTTAAGGAAAATATTTTAAATACATTTATCATGTTTCTGCATTATTGTTTTATAAGTACATAATATTAAAGTAAGTCTTATTATTCATGCATAAATTTTGTATTTATTGTTTGTTAGTCTCTAAAGTTTCTAAATAATAATGTTTATGCGTAAAGTCAATAATACATTATTGTTTCGTATTTTATAATATTTTGATTCACTCAAAGGTGACTTAAATTATTGTATGATAGAGTAAACATATTGGGAGTAAATAATTATTTTTATCAAATATATTTGTACATCCAAAGATGACATTTGCGTTTGATTGAGAATATTTATTTATTTATAATTAATTATCATTGGTATTTAAATTATAATAGTGCACTATAGTATCCGGTGATTTATAGTATACTTCTAATTATTTATTTTGAATTCATATATGATATTATATATAATATGAACATTTATGTATAATTTGTACAACTATTTCTCTTCATCCACAATCTACATTTGTTACTATTTTCAATGGTTTGAACTTCTTATAGTGGAGTGAACAAGTCAATTTTCACATAGGTGTTTTGAAACTCAACTTTGCAGAATGTGCTTTCCCCGTCAAAAGTTGGATATAAGTCAAAATTTAAAGTGTATGTAAAGATAATTATATATTTGAAATCTAACTATTTTAAATAAACAGTTTTAAAAAAATAATTATCCAATTCTGTAACAAAGTCATTCCAAAAATATATGCATTATTGTTACTTTTTTTTATTAAAATCGAATTGATAAGATCAATGTGATTAATGAATATTAAATTATTTTAAATTTTAATTTACAATAAAATCAAAATAACACCTTTAAACTTTCACTCTTTTATTAAAGATCAAGGTTTTTAAATTAGAAAGAACTAGCTTTATTTATTTTATTTTAAGTATGAAAATAAAATAAATAAAAGATAATTAAGTTGAAAAGTGATTTCAAATTGTTATCAATGTTTTAAAAATCTAACCGAAAATTAAACCAATAAGACAAGAGGTTTTGAGGTTTGAAAAATTTAACCGGTATTAAATCGCTATAAAATCGGCTAAAGGTCGAATAAAATTTAAAATTTTAAAAAATAATTAGTTTGTAAAAATTTATTAATTTACAAAAACTGACCGATTAATTAATAAATTGATTAGATTTTAACAACAAAAATTTATTAAATTAAATCGAACTAAAATATTGACCAGTTCAAAGTTTTTATCGGTAAACCGGTCGAACGGGTTTAGTGTTTAAAAACTTTGATTATTATTGAGTTTATCAATTAAAAAATTTAATTTGTTATAAGTATTCCTCAACTAATTAGAAGACGACTTTTTATTAATTAATCTTCTACTCATTTAAATTTGAGCAACATGTTGGCATAAAAAGTCTTGAGTATGCTAACGTTGTACTCTGTTTAATGTATCCATTAGTTGCTCTTTTTGTTAAAATTAAAAAAATGAATAAATAATTAAAATGAATTTAATGCTGACTTCAAAGTTTTTTTTAGTAAAGAAGGGGATGATAAGGAAAATGATATCTTTCCCTTTAAAGTCAAAGAGCTTTGATAGTGAAATAAATTAAATTAAGCTGTTTACGAAAGAAAAGTTCCTTTTCAAGCTAGTTTATCCTCATCCTCCCTCCTTTGTTTACAATTTTTGGGATGTGAACTTGTAAATGTGTTTGGATATGGTCACATTGTAAAGCGCGTTGTTCGTTAAGTAAGTCTAGACCAGAGTAAATAATACATTTCAGATATTTATTTTTAACTTATATATAACTATTTAATAATGTGTGTGGGATTTTTAATATTCTTCATATTAGACTATTTAATACAATTCACATATTCCGATTTAATAATTCACGCTTAATTTACAGCTACGTAATGCAAGTCAAGTGTGATAAAAAATTAATAAAAAAAACTTACAACTCCTATAGTAATTGACAAGCTTGCATATATATATGTATTGTTAATTTTTAAGTAATTATACCAAATTATTACTTATTATTACTCCTAAAAATTTGAATCTTCTGCAATATTTTCATAAATTATAAAAATAATAAAAATATATAAACTTATTTTATACTTCAATTTTTTATTATTTTCAATTATTTCAATAGGTTTTTGTAAATTTATTTTTAATATAATTAACAAAAAAAAACTTTTCACGTTGCAAGCTTATATTATATTATATATAAAATGTAGAAGTCGAAAACCATTTACTTGTATTTTTTTTTCAAATTTAAGACTAATTGAATATTCTAAAACCAAATTTGCCTCAGTTAAAGGTAAGGCTCGTGCTATTACTTAATCTTTCCAAATTCTGTACATGAAATTTTTGCTTGATGTTGTTTTTTTATTTATTTATCAAGATAAGGACCAAACGTAATCATAAATGCTAGGCATATAATCTTATCTTTTGATATTTGACAGTACAAAAGCACACTAATCATCAAAGCTTTCCTTTCCATTAATTATTTTTTTACCCATATAATATAATAGAGAGTTAATAGTGATTACTTATGCTAAGATGGAGGAGGTAATAATCAAGAATGCCACGTGGCAATTTGTGGAGGCCCCAATGGCTATTCAACTCCTCTAACAAATCGCGATCCGCGAGACCTACACTTGCGGTCCTTCGTTGCCATTATAATAAGAAGCGTAGGAAAGTTACCATTTTCCTTGCACGATTCAGCGAGTTAAGAGAGTGAAACAGATCGAAAGAAGGAGACAATGTCCACTCTTATAGTTCCACAGCAAGCACCCTCTGTGGCTGATGACTGCGAACAGCTCAGGAAAGCGTTTGCAGGTCTCTTCCTTGTGTGTGCTTGCGCGCGTGTATATAAAGTTATATTTTGGTTCAATTTCTCTTTTATTGTAAGTGGGAATGTTTTAGAAGAAAACGGTTTTACAAACTGATATCAACTGATGCTTTCCTTTTCGCAGCTATTTGTTTTCTTTTTTCTTTTTTCTTTCCCTGTTTCTTGTTAAGATTTGGGATAGCTGTGACAATCTCTAGTGTCAAAGGAAGCTGACACATGATTGACAGTATGCATACAAGCTTAAGATCTATCAATCTGAATGGCGTCTTAAAATGAATCTGCCTTTGTATTCTTTGAAGTTTAATCATTTGTACAAACATCTTATCAGGATGGGGGACCAATGAGGATTTGATCATATCCATCTTGGGTCACCGCAATGCCACGCAACGCAAGCAAATTCGACAGATATATGTGGAGATGCATGGAGAAGATCTCCTCAAGGCATTGGATAAAGAACTCACAAATGACTTTGAGGTCATATTTTGATTGCATTTCGTATTTTTACACAATAACATGATCATGAACATATTGCATTGGACTTGCCATAATAAAAGGGAAGGGAAAGGACAAATGTTTCAAACATGGTGGATCAGGTTATCGTTCTAATCAAGCTAATGTCTTGTACTATATACTGATAATTTTATACATACAAATCCAATTTCTTACCTTCAGAGATTAGTGATGGTTTGGATACTTGATCCTGCTGAAAGAGACGCGGTTTTGGCTAATGAGGCAACAAAGAAATTTACTTCAAGTAATCAGGTTCTAATGGAAATTGCCTGCACAAGATCATCACATGAATTACTTCTGGCAAGGCAGGCTTACCATGCTCGTTACAAGAAGTCTTTAGAAGAGGATGTTGCCCAGCATGTGACTGGGGACTTCTGCAAGGTAAATGTAAAAACTTTTAGCGTCTTAATAGACATAATTTTCTTGGAATTTCTTTGCCATATAAAATATTTTCCTTGGAATTGTTTTCCAGAGCAAATTGATTCTGTATCCCAATTGTCATTCTGAGAAGAAAGCAACTAATTGGCTTTTGCTTCATGTGTATGTTGCCCAGCTCTTGTTTCCTCTCGTATGTTCATACCGATATGAGGGAGATGAGGTGAACATGAGCCTGGCTAAGTCGGAGGCTAAGATAATTCGCGAGAAGATTGAAAAGAAGAGTTACAATGATGAGGAGCTCATCAGGATTTTGGCCACCAGAAGCAGAGCACAGATCAATGCAACTCTGAATCAGTACAAAAACGAATTCGGGAATGATATCAACAAGGTAATGCGAAATTTTTTTTTAACAAGATTTCATTTTTCTTTTAAAAGTGACCTTTTTGGTCTATAATCATAAACCAGTAAGCTTGAATGCATATTGTCCAATGTGAAGGACTTGAAAACCGAGACTAAGGATGAGTTCCTAGCATTACTAAGGGCTACAGTTAAGTGCCTGACAAGGCCTGATAAGTACTTTGCCAAAGTTCTTCGCTTGGCAATTGAAAGACGGGGAACAGATGAAGGAGCTTTGACTAGAGTTGTAGCTACAAGGGCAGAGGTTGATATGAAGATGATAAAAGAAGAGTACCAGCGAAGAAGCAGTGTTCCTCTGGAACGCGCCATTTGCAAGGACACGCATGGGGACTATGAAAAGATGCTCCTCCCACTTGTAGGAGATGAATCTGCCTAAGCGTGTCATAAATATATATAATCCTGGACTAGTTGCACGAATAAAACAAGTGTACTAACAAAATAATGCTGGTCCAGACTTTTGATCCTTGCCACCTGTGGTTTATGGCCGTCCTAGTTGTTCAGAGCGTTCTATTTCAGTCTTTGCTATGTTTTTGAAGACATACAAGTCCCCTGACGTTCAAATCTTATGATCACCATTGCTATCTTCTTATGATCAGAGTGTTCTATTTCAGTCTTATGTTGTTCAGAGTGGACATGACCATTTCTTCTATTGTCCACACTCAAACCAATTGCAGTCTTGTGATCACAAATCTTAAATTACAGAGCCATTTCTTCGATTTCCCGCATCATGTAAATACATCTTAAACTCAAGCCCAAGATTAATTCTTTGCCAGCTATAGATTTTTACCCAGCCGCTGGCGATTGGTCAGGTAATGAGCCATAGATCAGTCTTTTCTCATTGGTGGACCATTTATAAAAGAGAGAGCTGAAGTTATATAATCAGTCAATGAGTCTCACCTCAGCACTCATATATTTAAGCCTTCCTAATTGCACAAGATTCTATAGCTTTTACAACCTTGATAAGTCTTCCCCCAACGAGTTTCGTAAATCTAACCATAGAAGTGAGACAAAGCATCATTTTCTAATTAAACTAACTATACATTGTAAACTCTTAATATTATTAACTATTTATAAATTAAAAATTTACTAATACATTTCCTAAATACATTAAAATTTGGTATTACATTCCTACAGTTTTTCTATAAATAAGTCACTAATTTTAATATCTTTACTGGAAATAAGAATTATTTTTAAACAAATATTGATATAAATAATTAATTTATAAATTTTAAAAACTTATATGAATTTTTATTGAAACTATAAGGATGAATTTGTATCTTAACTTGACGAAAATTAGAATCAGATTCATCAAGTAGTACTCGTTTTTTGTTCTAACCATTTTCTCTTCGAACTAAGTAGTGAATTTTCATCCATGCCAATTGGACAAAGGGAAACTGTGAAACAATGAGGAATCTGAAACAGATACTTTAAAAGGTTACTTCTGCAGGAAATACAAGTACATTTGAAGTTTAGATGAACAAGACAACAAAATAATACAGGTGGCGTCTGCATGAAAACTAGTGGAACCAAATTCTCTCTTTGTACAGTACACTCTTTAAGCTCAGGGGTGAAGAGAAATCAATTGGTTGCTACCATCACTTCTTAGTAAACATGCATCATTTCCTCAGGAGGTTTCGAGAGAAAATCCTCTTGCAATACGGGCTGGTGCGCAACATCATGTGAGGTCGGACTGCCTCAACCAGTGAAGAATAAAGAGAACAACCCTGCTTTTGAGACGCAAATCAGGAAAAGGATTCTTTTATGTGGAACAGTACCGACGAACCGCAAAAACACCAATATTATTATAGTAATGGTCATAGTTTTCATACCTTGGTAACAGCTAGAGCAGACTGAATGACGTAGTTGGCATATGGATCTTGCAACAGTTGTTCAAAGTGTGACACTGAGAGTAGTTCACAAATGATTTGAGCTCGGCTTTCTTCAAAATACTTGAGACACTTTTCAACTACATGGCTACTAAATTTCTGTGTTGAGAGATGTATGTAGTGCCCTTTAAATTGAGAAAGCAAGTTCGTGACAGCGGACGGGCTCTTCAGCTCGATAATAAATTGAACAACATAGTTTCTGTAACACGTAAATCATGGAATTAAACGAAGCTATTCAGGTACCAACAATATTAGTATTAATGAATAAAAGCACAAACAGAGGATGAAAAAGTCTATTCTGGTTACAATACGAAATGCTTGTGAATTTCATAATCTAGATCAAAGCCCAGCGATAGTCCATCTGAACAAAGGCATTTGTCTGGGTAGATTTGCAGATAGGAATTTTGGGCAAGAACAAAAGGCCATTCAGTGTGAAACAGAAATTATCCGAAACCGGGGAGTCAATGGAAATGAGTCATTTTAGAGAAACAAGTCGAAGGGAAAGGAAACACCAAGGGAAGGAAATGATACTTGATTCACAGCGTAAGATATGGTCTAGTGAGTGCTGTCAACACCAGTATTATAACCTACAAAGGGGTGAAGGAGAGGCCAAAGAAGTGTTGTGAACAATTACGATAGTTTCTATATCGAAGGCAGTGTTATCTGTGAATGTCAGATTAATTTGTTTGCTTTAACATTCTTGACACCTACCATGTGCGCTACCCCTCCCAAATTGCAGGTAAGAAGCAGATCATAGTATCCTGCATGGGTCACTGTAATGCATCACATGGGAATTATAAGCTTTCAATTCAATCTAACCACCCTACCCAAAATAGCACTACCTAGCAACATATATTTTCAAGTTGCACTAAGCTGGCTACTATGGAAATTACAAAATCCTAAAGTAAAAGAATAACTAAAACAAATTAACATCTTTTCAGAACATATAACGTGCCCTATATTTGATACCATATCGTTTATTAGCAGATAAAGGGTAAAAGACCAATATTGTAAACAGTTGATAAACATGGATGCTTTACCCGAAAGGATCTTGAGCAAGGAGAAGGCCGTTGTTGGAAATTTCAGTTATCAACCTATCTTGACTTTTTCCTTTGGAATGTGCGATGCACCTTTGCATTACACAGCATCCATGTCGATGAGTTGCAATTTCAACACAGAACTTTGCAGCAGCGTCAAATATGAACTACAAAACATGATTAAATGATAAGCATAGCATGCAGCAAAATTTCGCTGGATTTATGCAGAGACTAAAAAGAGATTTTGAATTTACATGTTCAGTACCCAGGTACAGCTTATTAGTTCTAAAAATTTCTGAAAACATACATTATGCTGTTTGACCACAGAATAGGTTTAGATTTTATGGATCCAATGATTTTTAGGACAAAAGTTCAACACATTCTTGCTTTCATTCACATGCGCCACAGCATCAAAACAGCCATAGTTCAACTCCAAGTGACTTCAATGAAGTTAGTTAAAGGACAGGGTTCTATCCTCTCTACTTGCATGATCCTATACCATGTTTGTTAAAATGGCAAGTATAGGAAAAAGGAAACACACGCTCAGACAAGATGCAAGTTATTTCCACCCCCGTACTGGTACCCAAACTAGAGAGAATGAATGAAATTTGTGACAGGAAAACGCTTTACTCCATATCATGAGCTCAAACTCCGTACGATATACAGAGTGGCATAATGATCAGAGGAGAAAATAAAGGCTGTACCTTGTTATCTTCCTCACTAAGGCATTGCAAGCATCGCTGAATCACATGATTTCCATTTTGATCCTTCGTGAGATCAAGAAATCCAGGTCTCAGAACCAGTACTACTAATGAAATTTGCTGCCTTGTCTTGAGAGTCTCAATCAATTTCTGCACCACTCTTGTGCTGTACCGTAGTGTCAGGAAAATTTTACAGATACAGACGAATCATTAGTGTGAAAACTCATCGTATGAAAAAGATGGAACTATCAAGTCTATTAACATTACCCGTATGTGTTTAAACAGATGTTAATAAGCTGTCCTGGTTCTTTGGTAACCATAAGCACAATCTGAAGTCTTTGTTCCTCATTGCACACGTCCAATAATTTCTGAATTACATAATTACCGAATGGCTTCAACATGAGTTCAACAATATGATCAATTATCTCATCAAAAATTAATTGAACATCTCGGCTTGTTCCCTCATCAAAAATCCTTTGCAAGAACCTGCAACCATTTTGATCTTGTGCCACTAAGTATATGTATCCCTGGATCTCAGGCAAGGAACTAATACTTGGGACATTTGGAAGTAGGGTAAAACTATTTAGTCTCTGATTGTTTTCGCACACTCCTCCACAAATATCAAGCTTAACGTTTTTTCCCCGTAGGTTTTGCAGCGTGGCATCGCTGAAGCAATTCTTTTTGGCACATCTCATTTGATTCCGTCCTCTACTGGAGCAAAAATCCAAACCTGTTTCGAAGCCATCCTCTCGGTTAAAGGCATCAGTGTCAGCACTTCCTTCAACTGACAAAACAGATTGAAGAACCCCACTCTTTGGAATTGATCTAGTCTTTGCTTTTGATAGCATACTTTTAGACAATGGATTGCGAATATTTACATCTAATGTTGAATGTATTAACCAAGGACAACCAGACGTCTCCATGGTAAGTCTTCCTCCATCAGGATCCGTATTGAAATGTTGTGGACGAACAAATGCCTCCTTAAGGTAAGGGCTACTAGCAGAAGGTTTTGATATATGAACTCCCCTGCTACAAAACTTCCCCTGTTCCCTTCTCTGATGCAACAAATTAGTGTTTTGATTATTGCACCAATCAAAACCACAGCACAGATGATTAGACTGATCCTGGGCAGGAAAAGACCCCATTGTATGGCAAACACCCTGATCAAATCCACCTTGAAAACCATGGAATGTACTCGTAATGTCATCCTCAGAATTCATAGCAACACCAAAAGGAGAAGATTTTAAACCTCCAACATCAAATTCCTCATTGTTAAAACCATATTTTCTAGTATTATGTTGTACAAACCCACCAACAGAACCGTCATCAAAGCTGATGCCATATCCATCAGGATCCACCTGAAATCCCTTCATTTTCATGCCACCACCACCGTTTCTTTCTTCTCTGATATTGATTCTATACATCTTCTCAGCCAACCCAAGTTCATCTATTTTTCCGTAAGAGTCATGAAGTGATTTAGAATCCAAACATAGTCCATTCCAGTAATAGGGACTTTGATACTTAGCCTCCTCGAACACAGGAGGTGCATAAGGTAAGCCATCCTCAGGTGAGCAACGCCCATTAGAGAATGAACTCGAAGAAGGCGAGTTCTCAGAAGATAACATATTAACTCTACTCACAGGAGAGCCACTGAAAAGAGGCTTAGACTTCTGATGACGAAGAAAACTCAGATATGGCACATTGTGGCCTTCACTCAAAAACTCCTCACTCGTCTCCATGCCCTCAATAACCCTTTTTTCTCTGTCACCCAGTTTAAACATGATCAAACACAAACCAGAAGCCTACGGAACATATGTATATCAACAAAAAACAAAGACAGCAACAGAAGAAACCAACGTATGAGACATAACATCAATCGCAGAGAAAAAAAGGCAACACCTTTAACAAAAACCCAAAACCAACGTCAGAAATCGACTCACGGTAGGCCTGAAAAGGCAAAATGATTTGGCAGAGTACAAACAGGACGGTATATTACAGTGGGGTGGCAAAGGAATTAACTTTTTCACATTCGGGTGTTCACGGGAGGATTGGTCACAATTGTCAGGAAGGTTGCAATACACGTCACCTTCCAAATGTCATCGTGTAAGAAGTGGTATTTGTAAGAAAATTTACCAGTCTGATTTATTGATTTCTATGTCATCCGTAAAGATTTAAGTCACAGCAAAGGAATCAAGTCCTGGATAAAATTGCACTGTACTACTTTGGACATAAGGTGGAGAATTATGCCCTACTTTTCTTTTTCCAATCGAAACTTAACTCTAGTAAAAAATGAATTTGTTAGGACATTATCTACATGACTAAATTTGTTAGTCTTGTCAGCTACGGTTGTAATTCATAGTTGAAGAAGAACAATCACACACCGATATAAACAAAGCTACGTATCTTATCTTTTTTGGGTTAATCTTTAATCAATCAAACAGCACCTTTGGTTATCATACAATAGTAGTTAGTAATCACTTTATGCTTTGTGAGAACCACCGCCAGAATCAAATGCCAGTCCCACTACCCGATTTATGTGCAGGATTTACTCTAAGAGACCAAATCATCCAATCCTCCAACCTAAGAATCACTGCCAAGTAGTGCCAACAGACAATATAATTCCATTTACCACCTCTCCGCATCATAGAGACTCATTACAAAATTACATTTTAGATTTGGTTGGCAATAGACATAGTATATGTTTCTTTGAAGGTCCAGCAAAGCACGAAGTCAGTCATCTACAGTTAATGTTGAAATTCGCAGTTCTTTGAACCATTTCAACCCCAAATAAATACAACCTAGACCAGAAGGTGGAGTCCCGCAAATTGAGTACAAAGGCTGAAGTTGCTAGCTTTATAAACTATTTGTTCTAGAGGATTAGAAAGATGTTCTTAATTTTGTTGCAGTCTTCCAGTATGGTTTAGAATACCTATCTTTCTCTTTTCTTCCCCTTTATCATTTAATGTTTGACCCTTGGCCCGATGACAGGGAGGAAAGAATACCTTTCCATCTATCAAGGTTCAACCCTTGGTAGGTGCAAGGGTGAAGGGTGTTTGCTGTTATTTCTAATTCCAATGTACGGAAAGATAAATCCATAGATCCCAATCAAGGTTATGGATGTACATTCTTTGCGAAGAATAATCATCTCCCCTCTACTCTATCGTTAGGAAATAGCCAGCTTGAAAATCTACAGGCAAGAAAAGATGAACAAGAACAGACCACTTAATATAATTGCCTTTGCTCTCGTATAACCAAGTGTGCAAGAGTTAAGTACGCTTGTGAATCTTTCTTTTTACATGTTAACCGTGTGGGTATGAAATGTGTGTCTGTTCAGTGACATAGTGGATGGTATACTCTAAAGCTGAATTACTTTTGAGATGGTCTTTTACGCTATTGGAGGGATATTTGGTGCCTACATCAAAATAAAATGGCTGAACCCTCGAGGAACCTACATACTTCCAACACTGTAAATGCTAGTAGATATTCCAAGAAGCGTTCTTTCACCAGATCACAAAGAGGCATAGGACGCGGTATGAATTACCCAATGCTAGGAGATCTCCAATCGTGAAGGGAACTGAGCTTTTAGAAAATAGAACTAAAACTTTCGCTCTTAAGCATCATGCTTAAATTAACCCAAAATTATAGTCCTTATAGGAACTCCAGATGACATTTAAATTTCTTTGTTACACTGGAAATTTAAATTTTGGTTTAAAAGAGCATCTTCCTCCCGGAAATTTCTAAAACCTACCTAAGTAGCATTATAATATGCTCTTTCTGGGAAACCGATCGAGAGACTGGAACAACTTTGAAGAACTAACAATGTGATAATGTCAACTCTAGAACTGGCAAACCACCACAACTCTATCATCCTAATAGCTTAGCCTTAATCCTTCCTAATAGCAATAAAAGCTACTTGTTCATAGTTGCTCTACAACAATCTCACGATCAATATACCGTTTCCGTTCCTCGTTTCCAAATATAAATACATATACGTTTACACATATACGTTGTGCAAATATAGTAGTTGCTCGAGAACCATCTCACCATCAGTATAACACTCCGTTCCTCGTTCCTAATTTGCATACATGTATATTTACTCGCATCAACACAAGTGTGGATATACGTATACATGTGTGTACATATATACATTATCTTGAGTTACCGCTGAATTTACAGTTTACCATAAACGTAAACTAATTATGAATTATCCCTAAATTCATGACAAAAGGAGGAAAGGAAATCAAACGCTTTTATGTAAACCTAGCAAGCAATACTTAACCGCCTTATTCACAACATAAGCAGCACTACTGCACACTCATTGTAAATTCATGATCGTAAATGGCTAATATTCAGATGAAAACACTATCAGATGATCCTACCTTTTACCCAATGAAAAAATAAATACTCTACTAATCTTAAACGATCAATCACAAAGCAATCCAAACAAAGCACGTCATATTCTCCAGAAAATGTTCAAAAAAATATCATTCACTTCTACTGGAGAGAGATTTAGTGGTATCGGGAGTAGAAGAACTAACAGTGAATAGTAAAGAGAAGAGAAAGTGTGACCTGGTGCTAGAGAAATCGTAGAGCTTGCCAGTGCTAGAGAAGATGATGACTCCGACCTGAGCATCGCAAAGGATCGCAAGTTCTTTCGCCTTCTTCAACAGTCCATTTCTTCGCTTTGAGAACGTCACTTGCCTGCTCGTCGAATTATCTATCCTTCTTATCACTATCTTACCTCTCCCCATTTTTCACTCAAAAGTCCTGCTAAATCCTTCTACTCAAACAATATTGTGCAAAAACCGTTATCGATTGATCGATATCCTCATAGTTTTTTCAAATCTCCAAACACAAAGTCGAGAAGAGATGGAAGAAGAGAGGAAGTGGATTTGAAAAGTAAAAGAAAACAAAAGGATGAAGAAAAAGAAAAATAAAAGGGAAGCTTACTTGGTGGTATTAATGGAGACAAATCGATGAGGTCTCAGAAATGTCGTTTTGAGGGGACGGTGGTATACATCAGCCCAGAAGGAAGCTATATAAGGAAAGCCCTCCCAAAATGCTTGCGAGTACACAACTGGGGAAGCTAAAAACCGCCCTTTACGAAAATGTTTCTTTTTTATTTTCCCAGTTCTGGAAAACCGCTCCTGGTTTTCCCTGCTTTTTATGTCACGTGGTCCAGTAAGATGTTTTTCTTTATTATTTATAATTGCTTCATCACCTGTTATTATAGAAATGTTAGTGTCCGTACACCAACCCTATAGATCATTGACAGGTGGAGATTACGAATTCGTAATCCGTATTTTGTGTCCGTACACCACCCCTATAGATCATTGACACGTGGAGATTACGAATTCGTAATCCGTATTTTGTGTCCGTACATCAACCCTATAGATCATTGACACGTGGAGATTACGAATTCGTAATCCGTAATTTGCATTTATAGGAATTTGTTGTTCTTAATTTTTTCCTGAATTATGGAAAGGAGTACATAGGGAATTAAAATTTGGAGAAAGTCCTGAGATGGCCCAAATTGGTATTGGTTAAGGTTTCAGGAGCGGACGTTAAACTGACAGGAACAATCTTTGTCATAAAACGACGACCAACTCATTGCCAGTTTTTGACTTCCCCTATAAAGCGTGGGAACAAACTAGGAAACTTTTTTTTAATGTTTAAAATAATTCCTAGTGGATATTAAAAATGCCATTTATGTTTGTTTCGGTCCATATTACTGTACTTTTCTGTAATATTTAATTATTTTTTAACAACCTTAATATTTTCATTAAGTTTTAATTTAAGATAGCCACCGTATCAAATCAGAATAATTTAAATGAAAAGCACATCATAAGTTTTATGTGACAAGAAAATATCACACAAATTTAAAAATAAATTTAATCGTATAGCGATTAAGCTGATCATGTGCATAGTCATAAGTTAATGATAATAAAGATGAGAATACTCCGTTAAATATGCAACCTTGCTAAAAAAGATAAGATTGCGAATGTAATGATAAAAGACAAATTAAAGGTGACTAATATTAATGAAAATTGAAAAGAGATAAGGCTTAGGTGATTCATGTATATTAAGAGGAGTCACTCAAATGCTCCAATGCCAGAAGATTTTACTTAAAACCTGTAAGAGAAAGAAAAAAAAGACCTAAGAAGAATTGAGAGAAATTGATTAATAATGATATGGTTCTGCTAGAACATACTGAGGATATGACTCTTAATATAAAACTTTGGCATACTAAAATGCGGATAAAAGATCTCACATAGGTTTTTTTAAATATTTTCCTGTTGTATTTCGCATAAACTTTTAAATGAGTAATACTTTCCTTTTAGTAATTTAGCCTAGGCTGCATATTTTTTTTGTAATAACTTGTTCATTTATTTTTTTGATTATCTTCTTTCTTCGTGTGTGTATTTATTTATTTATTTTATCTTTTATTTTACTATTTATCTTTATTCTATTTTTATCGTATCATTTATTTTATTCCCTATTGTTATATTTTTATTTATTGCATATTTATTTATTTTATTTTATTATTATCTTTTATGTCTTTTCATTTATTTTAATTAGTATTATTTTATATTTTTCTTTCTTCATGTGGATCTATTGGAAATAATCTCTTTGGCAATTAAATCTTACGTATCAGCAAGAAGTTGTTGTTGTTGTTGTTTTAATTTAAGATGGGAGGATCTTTAAACATCTTGAACTACTAAAGCACATGTTGACAGTTTGATACATGATAATAGGAGGCATCTCATGCGTCCCATTAATATGTGTTAATTAAAGTATAAATTACATTAATGTTATGGAGATATCATGTGGAAGAAACATCAAATTGAATAGAATTTTGTTAATACTGAAACAAACGTTCTAGTCAGTTGTTCGATATTATATTGTTCTATCTCTTACTGACTTGACACAGTATTAGAATTAGTGGACTACCTATCGAAGGAGAGTATAAAATGAAATGAACAAACTGCCGAGCAAAATTGTACAGAACTTACCAATTCTTAATTGTTACCTTAGCTGCAAACTAAAGAAAGTAATTCCAATTACAAAACTAGGGTACTTTTTATTTTTATTTTTACATCAAATGATACTTAGATATCTACTCATTTAATTATGGAAAAGGAGATATAATATGCTTCTTCATTGGAATGGGATATTTTTTTATTATATGAATGAAGGATCTTTTTAGTGATTGGATGAGACCTCCCAAAAATTTCCAAATATTAGTCTTATATATTGCTTGAAGATTAAGTCTAATTTCTAAAAAGTTTAGGTCTTCAAACAATAACTTAAATTTAATTCATTACTTAACTTTAATCAATAATTCGTCAAATAATTTATTTAAAATATATAACTTATAAAATATTGCTCGAATTTAAAAAATTATTAGTTTACACTCAACAATAATATATGATAATTCCCCTAATATTGGAAAGTAAAAAAATCCAATTCTACTTTTATTCATAGTGCACAAAATAATGCCCTCGGGGTAGACGTGGGCGACGCAAATATTCGGACAATTTTGGCCGCCTAAAAGTTACTTAATTTTTATTTCTCAACGTACCCTACCTTCGGTCCATTATTCAGAACAAAAACCTAATTTCCTCCTATAAATACAGATAAATCATGCAACATTTTGCATCAATATCTCAACTTTGCCTTTCTCATCCAGAATGATTCATTAGACCTTTAGAGCCA
>JANIMX020000037.1:2269505-2281885 GCA_024582655.2 Erythroxylum kunthianum
AGTCTCGTTCTCTTTTCTCTCTTCTTTGCAAAAGCTGTTATTTTGATTCTCCTGTAGCACCATGAACCATTTAGAGAACACAGTTCGTGAGGCCTCACTGCCATCGCTGCCCTCACCACCAACAAGAGTTCCATGGTATTGATCTTCATCTTCTTCCTCATCTTCATCGTCTTCGGTAGTGATATCAGCTTGAGGAAACGACCCGAAACATCGAAAATTGAATCTTATGCTTCTTAAACATGTCAAGAACTGCGTTACCTCTTTCTTGAATCCAAGAGACTCCATCCAAGTGGATTTTTTCTTTTGTTTCCTGTTCTTGTGAATTCTTTCAATTTCTTCCATCACTGACTGCCAGCTTTTGCATGCACTATTCTTATGCCTCACTTTGATCTGTCCTGCACAAGTGACCTTTGGAGAGGTTGGTTCTGATGACATCTCTGTGCCCATTTGCTTAGTTTTAGACCATAACAAGGGGCTGGCTTGACCAGCGCCACCTCTAGTGCTTGATTTCCTCAAGTGGTGGTGGTGGTTGTGATGATGATGTTGATGCTGTTGGTAGTGGTAGTGGTGGTGGTTGTGGTGGCGCTTGTTGGGCTCGGATGGTCTTGCAGGACTGCAAATTGGCTTTGGCATTAATGTCAAATGAGCTCTAGAAGGGAAACATACTAACAAGTCTGCTGAAGGAGCTCCTTTGGTTTCTCTTCCTTTCATGTCGGTTTTCTTGCTCTCCTTCGAACCCACACACTTTCTTCTTTATTTCTTCCTCAGATCAGATCTTGAAGTTGATGAACTGAACTGTATTGTTTCAGGGTCGGGAGTGTGTATGTTTTAAAAGAGGAGGGAAGGGACCTGACAGCTTTCATTTGCTTTTTTGAAGCCTTTCTCTCTTATTGTTGTGTCGTTCCTCTTTACCATCTGTTAGTTCAATTTTCTAACACTCCTTTTTGCTGCCCTCTGAAATGGGGTCACAAGTTAGCTTCTTTCTTAGCCTTTACTTTTCTCTAGTGCTTGCCAAACATATTAAATTATTCAACAAGAGGAAGATTAGTACGAAAGTTGAAACCCACGAGCATTGTTTCATCATCCAATCATACCCTCAACTTGAGCCCTTGCTGCTAGTTATGAATAGCACACCGCCATTAGTGACAAGCCTGGACTCGCATATACTACTATTGATCACTGATATCAAATTGGTGTTCATTTTTTCAGAGGGAAAAGAACAGTCTTTTTTTTTTTAATAAATGAAAAGAACAGTCTTTGATATCTAGAAGACTCGAAAAATGTGAAAGGCAAAGCACATCGAAAGTTATTAAAGGGTGAAACTAACATTGCATTACGTAAGGGTGATTATATAAATATATACAATGATGAAGGGGTGGTATCTACTCGATAGCATAGAGAATGGCCCCAGTCAACCACCCTATCTTGCGTTACGATTAGCTTTCTTTTGATAGGGACCATCCAAAGAGGTCACAAAAGGAAGAGGAGTGTAGGTTGTTGTAATGGACATTGACATGTAAACCAAACTGCTCAACTGATTGTTGTTACAAGATGTTTTCAATAGCGAAACAAAAAATGTGCAAGTGCGGAAAGGGTTGGAGTTCAATACCTCTTTGTCCTATAAAAAACCGAAGGAAGCCAATAACCAATTTTCATGAGCAGCCGTATTACTCAGATGTCAAGCACTGAAAGGCACCAGAACATCTTTTACAATACGATGTCTCTAGTTACTAATTCCAGGACGGTTTGAACTCTAAGGACTAGTACTTATTGAAAGTAGATACTTTGTTGAGAATTGCTGTGTACAAAGTAACAAGGAAGAAGATGAAAGGAAAGCGACAGGCGGCCTCAATGAGCCGTCTCAATCGAGGGAATAAAAGATCAAAGTCTTGTTATTTTATTATTAGCATTCCATTCTAACTTTCCCGTGGAACTTTAAGAAAAAAGCATGCGGGCCGAGCAAGATAAGCCTATGTAAAAAGACGCGGAGACAGTAGTGTCGATTTTGAATTATGCTTAACGGCTGAGACATGGTAGGGCTAGGAGCATATGATATGATATGACAGGTAATGAAGAAGCAGGGTGCTACAAGTCTTTTGAGTTTAGAATTAGATGCTTTTCTTGTATCATATCATACTATTCCTTTAATTTCATACATTTTAACTTCTTTTTCTCTTTTTCAACTTCTCCTAATTTTGAATCGCTTTAGAGGCTGCTCGATGTTAATCAGATAGAAAAAAAAAAGAAGTATGCAGGCTATAATTATAGCTATGCTTTAATCTTTTTCCTTCTATAAATATAACTTTGTTTTGTTATCTGACGTTCAATTGAATGTTTTAGAGCTTTTCTTTAATTTGAATATGAATACAACTCGCTCTCACTCTCTTAAATAGATACGACAACTAAAGTGGAAGTGATACGTCAATCTTGGATTTGAAAAATGTGTGAAGATGAAAAAAGAAGAAGAGAGACAGTAAAACAATACCCTCTCCTCTCCTCTCCACTGTATTTAAAGTTTGGGCTGAAATTAAAAAAGAGATAGCCTATGTGTTTATGATGTGTATTAATGTAACAGATAAGCCCCAAATTATTTTTTTATAGGCTTATCAGCTCAATACTATTTTAAACAAATCAACTCGTATTGATTACATAAGTTAATGGTAACGGGGACAATAATACTTCGTTAGATGTACAGGTTTACTAGAAAAGATAAGGTCAAGAATGTAGTCGTGATGGATCAATTAAGATAAACAATATTTAGGTGATTTAAACATATTAAGAGAAAATACTCAAATTTTTCAATGATAATATACGATAAGATTGTACTTAGAGGATGTAAGAGCAAAAAAAGAAAGTTTAAGAAAAATTTATGAGAAGTAATTAAGAATGATACGACTCTACTAGAACTTACTAAAAATATGACCGTAATAAAAAAAATTTGACGTATTAAGATACAAATAAAAGATCCCTCTTATAAAGATATATGTCATTTTCATAGGTTTGTTAGCATTTTTCTTTTAGATTTAACCTAATCATTTAGTCAAGTACTCATCATTCTCCTACTTATTTATTTATTAATTATTATTAGTCTTTTTTAGTATTTTATTTTTACTTATTTTTATTTTTTATAGGTCATTCAAAAATAATTTTTCTATTAGTTAATAATAAGGCTTCGTAGATCTCTCCAAAAAAATATGTTTAGCGGATTTTTTACTGGGCTAATGTTGACGTTGATTAACTAGTATTGATTACAGTTTTGCTTTTTATTTATTAATTAAATTATAATAATTTATAAATTAAATATTTTTAAAAATATATTTCATAACTTATATTTCACTAGATTTAATAGTTAGTTTAATTTTGAAATAAATTACTTCTTTGGTGGGGGGTTTCACAATTTGTCCCTTATTATTTTCTTGTACTTGATTTTTATTTGTAATTATTTTGACAAAAATTAAACAATAGTCATAGGCTTACATTTTTTACCATTTAAGATCATTGAATTTGCTGCGAGTGAAAATTTAGAAACTTGGATTTAAACAAACTTTATATTTGCACGGTTTAAAACATCTATCGCTCAAAGAACACTCTTGAGAGATTGGTCGCAAAACTCTCGTCGATGTGACGGAATCGGCCGAAGGCCAACGGAGTAACAAAACACTGTCTTCGTATCCATTACGGACAAACATCGAGGTACGTTTGGTTTCATGTTCTGATCCATAGATTGCAGTTGGGACTCTTAGTTCATTATATAGATATCTTGGGCTTTCAGTATAACCCTAACTGAAAATGACCTTCTTTGTTTGGAGTAGTTTCATATCAACATTTCTAAGAACCTCAACTCGCAGCCGTAAGGCTGCAACCCTTTTCTCGATCTCTAAGTGTTTCTTTTCTACCTCTGTGTTTGAAAGATCACAACCTAGAATTACAGTCTACGAATACTTGATACATCACCAGCGGTTCTCCCCTGAGTTCGCTTCAAAAATCCCAAATTCAACAACCAAATATGTTAAAAACCCACAAAATTGTGATTCTTTACTTTCTTATATGGAGGAAATCGGATTTTCTAAAACCCAAATTCAAAGCATTATTGAAAGGATGCCCACTATTCTTTCTGCAAAACTTGAGCAAACCATTAAGCCAAAGTTCCAGATTTTTCAGGATTCAGGAATAGACCAGACACAGATTATAGAAATAGTATCTTCTTGCCCTACTGTTTTGCAAAGAAGTGTTGATAACAGACTCAGTCCTTCAATGTCAGAGCTAAAGAGCCTTTTGGGTTCACTCGCTGCCGTTTCTAAGTTTTTGAAGTCTTCTAGGTGGATTTTGAGTCATGACTTGAGGAAGACAATGGTGCCCAATGTCGAATTCTTGAAGAGTTGTGGGATTAATTCTTCGCAGATTATTGCCTGTATATTCCACTTTCCCCATTTCTTATTGTCCAAACCAGAGACTGTTAAGCATTACTTTACAAAGGTCGAGGAAATGGGTTTAGATATAAAATCGAAGATGTTTCTACATGCCATTAGGGTACTGTCTTCAATGAGTAAGGAGACTTGGGAACTTAAGTTGAAACTCTTTAGGGAAGTGGGGTTCTCGGAAGAAGACATCTTGTTTGCATTTCGAAGGGCGCCTCAGGCTTTTGCCGTTTCAACGAGGAAGCTTACAGAATCGATACAGTTTTTCCTGGATGCAAAGGATTTGGGTATTTCTTTTGTTGTTAATCGCCCAGAGATGCTTACTTTTAGCATTGAGCAGAGGCTAAAACCCCGTATAGAGGTTATTAAGGTTTTGGAAAGTAAGAATCTTCTTCACCGAAAACCCTGTTTCCATACAATTTTTAAGATAACCCAAAAGAAATTCGTTGACAAGTATGTGGACCCTTATTCGTGTGAACTTGGTCTATCTACATGTCAAGATAAGGAGCCAGTGACTCGAAACCAATGAAATCTGCATTGGTTTAGAGTCTTCAGCTTTAAAGTGAAGGTGCTGTATGGCTAAATATCTTATGGAGAACTGTAAGATCACATTCACTCCCTGACAGTGGAATGCAATAGCGTTCTTCATTTTTCTTGATGTATGATGAACAAAGATTGAAGATGATTGCTTTCCCTAGGTATTTTGTTAGAAATTTAAAATTCTTACTTCTCTGTTTCTGTTCAACATTTAACTTTCTATTTTGCAATTTCAGCATATATCTAAAAACAATAATTGATTTTTTACCTGACTGTTTCAACCGACTTTAGGTAAAAATGAAATGAAATTCTTGTTCAAATCATTTTATTCGGTTCAAGTACTGAGCCTCAGCAGCTGTTTTTATGGAGGGATAATGTTATTTGCTTCCAAGGCTTATGAAAGTTCGAAGCAGTTAGGGGCAGATTGTGAAATAAGATCTGCAACGGACTCCTTTTTTATACCATGGATGAATGAGGATTCAGGATGTGGGTTTGAATGATGAATGTTGATGTGATGCCTATTTATGTTCTTGTGGCTGTTGCGAAATTGAGTTATCTCATAATTGCTGTAATGTTTGCTTTGCAAGGCTGGCAAGAACTTGGTAGCAAAATGAATTCATGAGTTATCATGAATAATGCTCCAATTTCCAATGGTTTTTTCATCCGAACTATATGTTGTAGAAAGAATAAAGAATATAAACCCATTACCGTAGTTAAGATACTCTCAGAGTAGGAATTTGTTCAACATTAGTATTAGTGTGATGAAGTCTATAAGCTTTGTGATAACCACTTCTTGGAAAATTATGTGATTCCTTATCCAAATGAACTTGGAGGGCTGCTCACAGCTAATCTTTCGTCACCATTTTTTTTTCCTTTTTCCGTACATATATCTTTGTACAATTATGTGACTCTGTACCCAGCCTCCGCTCCAACAGTCCCAATGTTTAGTGTGAGCATCTATTCGAAGAAGCTAGAGTTTACATGTCATGAGATTGAAGTTACCGAAGGTGGATCATTTTGATACTAGTTGACTTTATTATACATTGTTGTTTGTTAGATTAAACGAACACTTTTAATCAGACTCACTCAATGCGATTGAGGAGTACTTTAAAATCCATCTCATTGTATTAATTTCCTTGAAGGATTAGAGATCTCGCTTATCTTAACAAGTTGTAGGACTCGCACCTAATACATAGAGTTCAGAAGGAGTTCATTTCCACTAGGTAGCTCTTACTCTGAAGAAGTACCTGTACGGCCTCCGCGTAAGCCCCACTCCCAAAAGCAGACATTGCCAACTCAGCATCCTCCACTTCAGCAGATGTGTGGGCCCCGCTCCCACATGGCCTCACCACAATCAAAGTTGCTCCCTCCACCCACGATCCACTCTTCAGCTCCACACGCGGCGCGTGCCTCATCCTCATTCTCACGCTCGGCACCACCGTCCTACTTGTCTCCCAAGCGCACCTCTCCTCCCCACCCGCCGTGGCGATGGGCCCCTCTAACCTGCTCTCCTTCAACCCCTCCCTATCCATCACCACCGTCCCTTCGTCATCTCTGTCCCTCAATACCAAACTCTCCATCTCGCTGTGCGCTCTCACGACTTCTCGGGACAAGTAATGTCTTGCAGACGCCGCGATCAAAGCGCTTATTGTCCACACCACTCTGATCTTTAAACCGCCGGTGAAATCAACCTCCACGTCGGACGTATCGCTCTCGGAATTTCGAAACCCTAGAATCACGCAACTCTTCATCGTCCTCCCGAAGACCGCCTTCCACTTCACGATTACGCTCTTCTCAAGCTTCAAGTCTCCAGCGGGAAGCTCGATTTGAAGACGGCGGATCCGATCGAACTGCGATAGTATCTGAGCGGGAGAGGTGGGCGTTTGGGCGAGAACACGCGGCGGCTTCTGGTCAGGCAAGAAGAAGCCGTGGAGAGACTTGAGGAGAGATTTAAGGAGAGAGAAGAGGAGTGAATCGGAGTCGGACTCAGCCGAGATCACACAGTCGACTTTGAGAAGAAGCGACTCGGTTTGCGGGACAAGTGAGTTGAACCGTTTCGAAACGGATCGGCAACGGATTAGGGTCTTGATGTCGGAAACAGAGTTGAAGATGAGAAGGATGAGAGAGTCTGGTAGGTGATCAAAGCCGTCCATTTCGATTAACGCAAGCTTTTTGTTTCCCCAAGATTAAAAACACAGTGGGTGTGGGTTTTTCTTGTTCCTATTCAGGGCTTCGAGGATTTTTAGGGGTTGGTCTTGGCTTCTTCGATGTTTGACCATTGAAGTAGGGGTAGGGGAAGAGAAGTGTTGTGTTCGTGTGTGCTACCTCACATGAATTGTAGTTGAGGACGGCTTTTTGCTTTTCGTAAATTACGATTGGGGACACCTGATTTGGTGGGATCACATCACAGGCCTCTCTTCTTCGATTTGTTTGACCCGACTGGGGACCCACAATATCGAAAGGATAAATCTTATCTACGATTATTGTTAACTACACAAACAAATATATAAACATGTTTGTTAACCGTGCTCGTATCGTTTGAGGCCACGTGTTTGGAAATTTTATAGAATAATTAGTTCATATTAAAAATAATAATCAAATTCAATTTATATGTTTTTAGATACATACGTATAAATAGTCTATACACATTAATCAGTTTGTTTCTTTCCACAATCTGTGGCTAACAAGCATTATCCTTATGAAGGTGGAATTGTAATGGGTCAGGTCTCTATCTTATTTAAAGTAAATAACAAATGCATAATAATAGAAATCCTTATCACTTAATCTGCTATTGTCAGGTTCTTAAAGCTTTTAAAATCCTCATTGATTTGTTGGTTGAGCTTGCTCAATCGATATTACAAAATAGAGATATTATTAGGCTCAGGATGCCCATGTGGTCAATTTTTTTTAATTATATTTCAATGTATTATATAACAAATAATTAGTCAAGTATATCTGGATAGGATTTTAGAATTGACTCATTCCAATAATGGATAAACATATGATTCAAGTGCAATTAAATGGCATAGGAAACAGCATTGATTGGATAGGCCGAAGGCAAAGGGCCTGTTGGTGGATTCAACTCTAATCTGACCGACAAGCTCTGGATGGTTTACTTTGTGATGTCTGTGTCCACATTAATGAGAGAGACCAAGCCCAACTGAAATCTCTGAAAAGATGCAAGTCCGTCCAGTGAAAAATGGGCCCACTGTCAACGTATTTCTGTGTTTATTAACCCTTTTGAGGATGTACATACCGCACCGGTAATAATACCAAATTTAATTTTGGTACGGTATTGTATTAATATTGGTTAATATTGGGTACCATTTCAAGTAATTTTTTAAATTTATAAAATAGTACCTGAAATTTTTTAAATTACAAAATAGTCTATTACTATATTGTACTGTATACTTTATAATTTTACATTAACCTATTTCTAAAAATTATAATAATAAAAATTTAAAACAACAACGATTTATTTATTTCGTATATTTCACGTATAAATAATACTCACAATTAATATGAAATAAGATCATTTAATCATCATACAAATATAAAATTCATAACAATACAAAATATTTAAAATATTACAATTTCATCTTATAATAAATAATAATTTCGTCAAAACATCAAATAATTACATAAAAATAATAATAAATATTGTTAACTCTCTAACTATTACAATTATCTAATATTTAAATAAAAACATGAAAAATCATTTACTATATTTATCTAATATTTAAATAAATTATTTAAAGGTAATTTTAAATTTTGTATAAAAATTAAGATAAATTTTAAATACATAACATTTAAATAAATTATTTTTAAGCATTAAATTTTGACATAAATTATTTTTACTGCCTAAATATCAAAAATTGACGTAAAATTAATTTTTTTAAGAATTTAAAATATTATTAATATAATTATATTATAAATAATATAATTTGATTTTATAAATAATGATATTAATTTTTTAAATAAGGGGACTGAAAAAATCGATAATTTTGGAGGGAAGAGGGATTTTAAATTTTGAAATTTGGTGGGAAGATTTATAAGAAACTCCTTATTTTTTAAAATTAAAAACCCCATATTATTATAATGTGATTTTATAAATAATATTATTAATTTATTTGAAAAGCAACGGAAAATTAGTTAATTTTGGGGTTAGGAGGGATTTTAATTTTTGAATTTTGGTGTGAATATAATTTCGAAAGATTTAAAAAAAATTTAAAAAAAATTCCTAATTTTAAAAAAGTACAATACCAGCCGGTATTCGACCGATATTTTAAATATCAACCGGTACAATTGATACAAGTTGATATGGGCCGGTTCATACCAATATTAAAAACCGATACACTTAATTTCAGTTTCGTACTATTTTTTGGCCGGTACAATACGTTTTGGCCGATAACAGCCGGTACATTACAAAATTCTAACCATCGATTACGTAGCTCCTATCGTCTAGAGGCAGTTATGCTTATCCAATATATGAAATCTAGAAGCAATTTGTGAAAGAACTATAAACTTTTACGTTTTCGCATTTTATTAAGCAAAACAGTTGTGCCAAGTAACCAGTGGTCAAGTCAAGATTGCTCCTATGAGCGCACGAGGAAATCGTTGAGGACAATTAGGATTGATAAAAGCGGTCCGTGATTGAATCATGAACGCATAAAAAAAAATTTAACGGATTTTGATCGGATCTAATAATTGACTAATTTAATAATAAAATACGAATTATAAAATAAAAAATTGTACATTATGAAATTTTTTTTGTTAAAATTCTTTAAAAGCTTCTAACAATATTAACAAAATAACTTTTCAACTCTTTAGAATAATTAAGCAGGAGCTGTCTCTGATACTTATTTCTATTTATAGAAAAAATATATATATTAAGTTTTACAATTCTTATTAAAATTAAATATCTTATTTATAATTAAAGTCAAACTCTAATTATAATTAATTTAACTTTAATAAAATTAAACTTCTCATGATCCCTAAAGTTTCTCAAATTTTATAATTAAGTTAAACTTAATTAAAATTGATTTTCCTTCACAAACTGTTCTTTAATGTGTGATTAATTAGGTTCTTAATATATTGACAATGATTATAAATTATAATTATAATCTGATAAATTAAAATTTCATTAATTCTCCAATCAAACAATTTATAATCATAGAACAAGATTGACGTTTAGTAACATATCATGACCACCTAATTATTAGTAATACCAAAGTGGTTTGACTTAACCTGTCCATGCATGATTATGATGCATAATTTAATCCTTTTGTCATCTAATGTTCCAATCGAGATAGAGTATGAATATATTGTCTACTCTTTTGTATTCAATCATATTCGTTCTTACTAATTAGTAATTAATATTTAAAAATATATTTTCAAATGTCAATTTACTCTGGTCAGATAATTTCATAAATCACTACTAATAAAAAATATTAGAACATTCTCTCTTATTACTTTAGAGTGATAAATCATATATTAACTTACTCAACTATCTCTATATGATTTATACTGAATCCAAATGCTACCGACTGAGCTATGTTAGGATAGTTCATTAGTAGTGTGTAAAAGAGTAACTTATCTAGGACAGTTCATACCCAACTTATGACTATATTTATCTATATTCAAAACCTGTAAATAGAGTATTTCATAAAGTTAATTTTTTTTAAATATTTTTAATTTAAAAATTCAGAGAATTAAATCAAAATTGTTAACTATTTATTCATCATTGATTATATATATTCAACAATTTATCTAGAAAAAGATAATCATTATTATTTCAACGCATATACAAAAAAAGATTAGAAGTTTGGCACATTTCAATTAATCTGATAATGTCATAATCTGATGTGCTCTTGACAGCCCTGACGACGGAAACCAATTTGGACATTTCCGATTGTCGTTAACTGAGTCAAAATTCTCATATAATTTGTTTTTTAATCTCATAATTCAGCCCTAATCGTTGAAAATTCTGTTTTCTGTTGTCTGCAGATTAACATGGGAAGACTTTCATAGATTTAGTCTAAGGTTCGTGCATTTCTTATATAAAGCTAATAGCGAAGACTTGTCTGGGACAGAACATATAATCCTCGACAGTAACTTCAACCTTTCGTCTTCTTTGTTCCTATTCTACGACCATTAGCCCTCCAACTTTCGTTACAAACAAGAACAAAGTTGTGTTTGGTGTCTGATCTCCATTTTTTACTACCGATAAAGCTCAACGACCCACAAAAAGTTCAGAAACTTGTGTTAAACCCCAAGTTGGCCATGGAAGTATCCGTGACACGAAGAATCAATTATTGGTTACCGGAACACCCATTCATCGTAAACTTTCGGTGGAGTCCCACCTTACCTTGGGGCGCAATATGGTGTTTCCTCTTCTCCTCCATCGCCGTCTACGTCGCCGCCGCCGTCACTCTACATCTCCTCCTACGTCTCCTCCTCCGGCCAGACCGCCGTGTACCACTCGGCCCCATTCCGGCCATTCATAGCCTAGCTGTATCATTGATCTCCATTTTCATTTTCACTGGCATCATATTCTCAACCGCTGCCGAGATTCGGGACACTCGATGGCTTTGGCGGCGGACCAAAACTGCCACCGCTTTCGAGTGGCTCCTCTGCTTCCCTCTGGGCACGCGATCCTCTGGTCGGGTGTTCTTCTGGTCATATATTTTCTACCTCTCTCGTCACCTTCACTTCTTACGTACATTTTGTACCATTCTCAGGCGTCGTAAACTCAACCTTTTCACACTATTTAACCAGTCTGTCCTCCTGTTAATGTCCTTTCTTTGGCTTGAATTCTCTCAGTCGTTTCAAGTCATGGCCATACTGTTAACAACTCTGTCGTACTCTATCATCTACGGGTACCGTTTCTGGACTGCAATAGGGCTACCAGGGACTTGTTTCCCTTTTGTGGTGAATATTCAGGTGTTGTTGTTGGTCTGCAACTTGGTTTGCCATTTTGGGGTGCTTTTGTTGCATTTCTTTAAAGGTGGGTGCAATGGGATCGGAGCTTGGGCGTTGAACTCTGTGTTGAACTTGGTGATTCTCTTGCTTGTGTTGAAGTTTTACGTGAAGATTCATTCCAGGAGAAATGAAGGTTCAACGAGGCATTCGCGTCCTAGTTCTGATATAAAACAACATGAAAAGTACAGTTAAAACTGTACTTAATGTAAAAAGAGAATGCAATTGTGCATAGGAGCAATTTTATACACCAATGGCTCGTTTGGTACACCGTATTAGATTATGGATAGTACTAAATAATACATGTCAGGTGTTTGGTATGACCTGACTATTTAATATAACTTTGACTTTTAATACGAGTTTGACTTTTAATACTCTCCTTACCGGACTAACTAATACAACCCACACACCCTGGATTAAATAATACCTGCTTAATTATATAGAATC
>JANIMX020000037.1:2335882-2350194 GCA_024582655.2 Erythroxylum kunthianum
AGTAAGTTTGAATTAATTTATTAAATTTTGATAATCTTATATTTGAATTTAAGTATAAATTATTTTATATTATTTTATATTCATTGAAATTATTAAAATTTAAAATTTATTAGAATAATATTTATATATAAAAAATTAAGAGTCTCATTTTATAAACCGGACTGGTGTCTCCAAAATAGCTCCCTAATCGTGGTTTGTATACATTTGTGGTGATTCAAATTCTCTTACATGTATTGGAAAGTCAAACAGCGATATTATTATTCGCCGAAATAGAAAGCAAATGCTGCTGGCGACAATCACGAAAACGGAATAAACGGCCAACTGAAAAAACTGCCACACTACACCAGAGAAGACTGCGGACTGCCACGACAAGGAGAGACGACTTACGATGGGCCCCAGACAAACAAGGCAGAGAAAACCAGACGCTGCACCTGCACAAGATTGGATCGTCCTAATCTTATTGTTAATTTAGTAGTTATGCTTTTATAGGACGTGACATGCCAATGCCAATGCCAATGCCAATGACAAATGTAGGCTTGGCAACAATTGAAGAAAGGGTCCACAAAGCATGCCCATTTAGTGGCTAACCCACTCATCCCCACCCACCCACCATCTTCCTCTAATTTGTTTATCCTCCTCTTTGTTTCTTTTTCTCAAGATTTTTTGAGGATTTAATATTCTGAATAAGTGGGGCATCAAGAGAACTTGAAGATTTGCCAACAAAAGGGACTATTTCTATTGCATGCTAAGGACTTTGGGAGTATTTTGTAGGGTTAATTTATGGTTTAAAAATGCAACAACATGAAGGGATGGCATATATCTTTAGCTTGTTTACTTCTTGCTTTTAGTAGGATTAGAAAGCGAAGGGAAGATTCACACAATCTTTGTAATTCCACGCTCTGTAATCCGAATATGTAGCTATATTGGTGGATTAAAGTTAATGTTGTCCCCTAATTGGATCAAACGAATAAAGCAGATTGCCCACCTCGGGGCTCTTCAGGAGCATCATGAATATGGCACAAAAAGTAGATTTTGGAACTTCTAGATTGCGAATTTTTAGCTATAATGATAGTTATAAACTCATATTGACTCTTCTCTTTATGTACTTCTAAACTAAGAAAAAATATTAATTAATTGTACTTAGAGGGATGTAAACTTCATACTAAAACATAATTATTGGCATCTACCTATCCGATGAAGTTAGGCAAAGTAAAATCATTGATCCCACTCATTTGCCAGGATTAGCTTAGTTAGATTCTTTAAAAGGAAAATTATTAGTAGCCAATGACATCAACTTCACTTGTTTTATTAAGGTGGAGTTCATCGTCTCTCTCTGTTATCATACGTTTGGTTATCATGGTTCATTTATAGAGATAGAATAGAACATAATAATTAGAGATAAAACAGAACAAAAATTAGAAATAGTGGAGTGTTTGGTTGTAGTAGACAAAACAGGTAAACTGTATATGTCTCGAAGACAGAAATGTGTCTTGCAGTGTAATATGATTGAAAATATGTAATTAATTGATTATTTTATAATGAATGATGTGTATTAATACTTTTAAAAATTGAATCTATAAATAAGGAGTAAAATATGTATTGCTTAAATATTTAATAAAATTAGTTATTAACAAAAATTTAAACAAGTTATAAATAAAATAAGGAACATATATATTTTATATAATCAAATTAATATAATTTATTAATTGTATTAGTCTTTTTTAATTACTATGAAATGAAATAAGGGAGCTAGATATTTAATAAAATGATATTTTGAATAAAAAAACTTATAAGTTAAAAGTTATAAATTGTAAAAGTTATAAATACATTCTGTCCTCTTTTAAAATGTCGGGATATTTTTGTTCATTTAGAGCGTGTACAATTTTTGTCACCGTCTCTCTGTGTCCGTGATTTGGTTAAGGCAGGAAAAAAAAAATTCTGTCTCTGTCAATCGAAATCAGTCACAAAACATAAGGTCATAATAACCAAACAATTTTAAAAATACAAAAAATTTATGTTTTGTTACCCATTTTTACAAATAAAGATAGTAACAAAACGTAAGGTTAGTATCATGGCACGTAAGGTCCCGCAACATAAACTATCTTACGACCCTTTTGTTCCCTCATCGTCACCAAGTGATTATTGTTAGCTTAAACAATACAGGTTATCTTGTTCGTCCTTTAATTTGACCTTTTACCTTTCATTCCATTCAGCTCATTATATCACTTTGACCATTTTCATACGCTGCATATATTATTAAGAGTCTCCTGCTTCAAAACGGTGAGTCTGTTGCGCTTGCTGCTTCTTCAAAACGCAGCATTGCTGCATCTATTGCTTCCAAACTGCACCGTTTAAATGGACGTGTGGTCTCACTTCCATTTAAACTCAGATACCAAACGAAATTTAAACTAAGCTTACTCCTAAACGCAGCGTTTTAATATCGAGTGGGACCCACTTCTATATTGTAAAAATTCATGACATCTATGTGTGGGTCCCACTATAATAAAATTAAAAAAACATATCAACAAAAAAATGTCACGTCAACATTTACGGACGAAGACCTAACTCCATTACTGATTTCGTCCAGTCGGAAATTGTTTTAAACATTTTGCAAACTTTAAAATTCATTTTGAACGTTTTACAATTGTTATGACTCATTTTGAAGGCACTGAAACGTTAGGGGCCAACTCAAACTTCAGTGTAAGCGTCGGAGGCTAAAATACTCTTTTGGCCTAAAGCAGAAAAGAACCTCCGTCCATGTAAGGCTTTTATTACCTTTTTTTTATATTAAAAAAAATCCGTTTCCCTTGAGCAGTATTACTCTTATTCTTATCAGTTATCACCCACATATCTCAGGGGGTTCATGAAGGTGCATTGCTCCACTTTCAACGGTAGCTGTGTTTTCGTGACAAAAAGACGAAACTAAAAGAGCTGCATTAATGGATTACATGTGATTATATGGTCAACCATAATAGGTACCGTTTTTTCCTTGATCCAATTTGATTATTACTAGGCTGCAAGCAATTAGGTAAGAGCATCTCTCTTGTTACAGAAGTACGTATCATATAATCAAACTTAGTCAAGTTTTATGAAATTTGCTTCAGTGTTGGAACAAGCTGAGGAGGTAGTGTTTTTTTATTTTCTTTGGAAGGTGAGTTATGTTTAAGTGTTTATAAAATGAAGATTGGAGGAGACACAGCAATGGGCAGCTAATTGCATAGGTCTAAGGCCCAACTTGAGATGAGCTTATCACTTTCAATGCCTTCTTTATTGGCTATTGCACCTGGACCGTGAACTCGGCTTGAGAGTTTTTTTTTTTTTATAATTTTTAATATTCATTAATTTGGAGTTGGAGTTGGAGTCCAACACGTGTGTTAAATTTCTTAATCAACAGAATCCTCTTTTAACGCTTGAATCTATACTATACTGATCTGGTGTATAAGAAAATCCTCAGAATGTTAATGTTTGTTTGTACATATACACGAGTTATTCGGTGGGGTAGAATGGAAAAGGAATAGACCATCTTGCTGACTACTTTCAAGTTTCATTCAACCCTAATTTATAGAAAATAAATTGAAACGAAAAGAACAAATCCATATTATATCTATATACAGTTATATAGATAAAAGTAAATACACTGTTGCTACAAAGATTGTGTGTATATACACGATATATACGTATACTAGTAGTAGCAGTATCAGTAATAGCAGTAGAGCATAGGATTGAAGAATCGTAAATAATAGGGTGTTGGATTGAGTAGGCATGGAGAGAATGATGAACAAGCTTAGGAATTTGGACGCCTATCCCAAAATCAACGAGGATTTCTACACCCGTACTCTCTCCGGCGGCCTTATCACCCTCGTCTCCTCCCTCGTCATGCTCCTCCTCCTCGTCTCCGAGCTCCGTACGTTTCTTTTAATAAGATTGCCTTTTACTTGGTTTGGAAGTGTTTAATGTTTTTTTTAGCTTCTTTCTTTCTTAGGGTTTTTTCCCTCTTTATTTTGCATGTTTCCCTCTTTTGAATGAATTTGTTGATTTTGTTATTGTGGATTGCTAATTGTTTTTGTATTTGCAGGCCTGTATCTCCATGCTGCTACTGAAACTAAGCTCGTGGTTGATACTTCTCGAGGAGAAACTCTGCGTATCAATGTAATGTTCTTTCTTTTACCGTCAGATGAAGAATTGCAGCAAATTGCTTTGGCCTTTTGGGCCTTCATTATACTCTTTTTTGTTTCATTATACTAAAGATTTCTCTAGTAATAACGTTGTATCTGCAACAAAGTGTACTGCAAAGATTATGTTGTAAATGTGTCTTGTTGTTCTTGTTATCATTTTTGAAACTGTTGTTTTGTATTGTTAAATGTCGTGTCTGATGGCCTTTTTGAAATTTTAGTGAATCACTCAAAACGTTGATCTATGTCTTTGTGGATACTAAAAGTGCAGTTCGACGTGAGTTTTCCTGCACTTCCGTGTTCCATTCTAAGTCTTGATGCCATGGACATTAGTGGGGAGAAGCATCTTGATGTGGTATGCACCACTTGATCTTATAACTTCTCACTTGAATTTTAAGCGCTAGCTCTTTATGTGGATGCATATATGATGCTTTTTGCTCACAACCTTCTGAATTTCAATGTTGCTGTATCCAACTGCCAGAAACATGATATAATCAAAAGAAGGCTAGATGATCGCGGAGATGTGATAGAGATACGGCAAGATGGAATTGGTGCTCCTACGGTTAGTTTTACCATATTGTTGAATTCTTTCTTGCTAGGACCAAACTTTGTGTGCTTCACGAATAGAGTTCATGCTTCTTAGTTCTACAGGTTCTTTTATAGATTATTCAGTTGGAAGGCAGGACAATAATTTGCCCTAACTTGAACTTCATGTGATTACTCTTCTTAATTGCAATAATTAGGAAGATTATCAGTGTTGAAAGACATGTTTTAAATAAGCTTGAAGCTCTGGATGACAGCTTTGTTGACAGCTTGCCTTAGTTTCATTTGTCCAACTATTCATTTATAACAATGTAGCTTTACTCATGTTTTAGATTAGTTAAGTGTTATAGAAGTATGGTGTATATATCTATATCCCCTAATTAGGGGCTTGAATATAGGAATTGATTATAGGAGATCTTTATGTACTATAGGAGATCTTAATGTACTTCCTAGAATAGATAGCCTAAAGTGTATATAAATATAAATATGTGCTAAGCTACATTTTATTCTCTTAAAAAAAGTGTATATAAATATGTAACCCTTCTTTAGTCAAATAGAAGATTGAGAATTCCTTCACTTCTCTACATTAAGTAACTAGATGATTAAATCTAGTAGCACTGCAATTGATTTCTTGAACTCTGCATATGTTTTCTCACTGATTTTTATCCCTTCTCAAATAGGAGAATGTAGATGTATATCTTACTTTGTCTTCAGTCACTGGACTCTCATTTCTATCTTTCTTTCCATTTCCTTTTCAGGCTCAGTACTTGGGAACTTATAGATGTAAAGAGTCACATATTCCGTGTTTATCATTTTCTGAGTGTGCCCCTTCTTTGCTTCATTAGTTTTTTCTTGTTGCAGATTGAGAAGCCTTTGCAGAGACATGGAGGCAGACTTGAGCATAATGAAACTTACTGTGGTTCCTGCTATGGTGCTGAAATAGTAAGATTTTATTTTCAGCATTATTATGTAAAGTTCGCAAACATTTGGCTAGACAGATATACAAAAACTTGATTTACTGAAACTTCTGATAATATCTTTTGCACTTTGGGTTTCTCATATCATATTTCTTGAAACATATCTTTTGCTCTATATCTTCAAAGTCACGTAAAAATTGAGCTGTGTCCACGTCACTTCAAGTGTGCAATTGGAAGAAATGTTTGCTCTATTTCACGTCAATATGTGTGTGTGATATATTACACGTTCTGTGCTTCCACTTTGTAGTTTCCCTAAGCCATGCTGGCTATTCTTAGACAGTTGAGAATTTTATTCACTTTGTATCTTAGTTATCTGACAAGTTTTCTAGTCTTCTTACTCCTTACTGTTTAACATCTTGTTACTTATGCAGTCAGATGAGCATTGCTGTAATTCTTGTGAAGAAGTTCGTGATGCATATAGACAAAAGGGTTGGGCGCTCTCTAATCCAGATATGATTGACCAGGTCAATGACCTTCTTTTCTATAGTTATAATTTCTTCTTATGCTTGAATTTACAAGCCTCGTGGGTTCAATTTGTGATGTGATTATTCTGGTTTTGATCCCTGAATCAGTATCCCCTATTTTATTTATTGTTGAAATAGAGTATATATGGCTTGAAATGATACTTTCAGCTGCATTGTTCTCGTGGAGTAAAAGGTGAACAGTTGGTAAAGAGAAATGTATAGTTAGATGTCTTTGAGCAACGTGCAATCCTCACTTTAAAGATTTCTTTTTATATAAAAGTCGGTTTCATATGGATTATCAATGTACTTATTTTTAATTTTGGCAACTCCGGCACTTCTGTGGGGAGTAATTTTAATCCTCTGTCTGCTGAGTTAAGAAGCCTCCTTTAGCAAATTGGTGATGCTGGTTTTATTCTTCACTCAGTGTTAGCAGATAATGCTTGGTTACATCATTGATTTTAACTGCTTTCTAGAGTATGCGACACTAGGAGGTTGTTTCAGTGAATTTCAATTGCTTGTTTGAATAAAATTATATCTCTGTTGTGGAAAAAATTAATATCCTAACAGAGTACCCCTCTTTATCAGTCCCTTTGTTGGCTTAATGAAATCCAATTATGCATGGAAAGTTTTATGTTTTTCATCCGCAATCATATTAAATTGGGGTATCAAATGCCTGATTATGATGTTGAATAAATTTTTATATTTGGATTCTCTTCAAATCATTTCTCGAGAATGAACCTAGTTGGTGTCATGTGTTTGCTTTCTTTTTATTCGTCTATTAGTGCAAACGAGAAGGCTTTCTACAAAGGATTAAAGAAGAGGAAGGAGAAGGATGCAACATTTATGGTTTCTTGGAAGTTAACAAAGTGGCAGGAAAGTTTCATTTTGCACCTGGAAAAAGTTTTCAACAATCTAATGTTCATGTGTATGATCTACTCGCATTTCAAAAGGACAGTTTCAACGTAAGACATTATTCTAGTGCTTTTGGCCTCTCTGTGTAAGATTAGACCTCTTTTGTTGGAACTTTTGCCCCTTCAGAAAATCAGTATATCAGATTTTCCTAGTCATTTTTCATAATTTGGTGGACCAGCTATCTGATTAATAAGGAAATGTGATACAGATAAGTCACAAGATCAAAAAACTATCTTTTGGAGAACATTTCCCTGGTGTTATGAATCCTCTTGATGGGTAATTCAGTAAAACTTTTAACTGTACTTTTGCTGAATTGCATGACGTATGTTGGCATAGATCTCACTTATTCAAGTTTCAGAGTGCATTGGACACAAGAAGCACCAAATGGGATGTACCAGTACTTCATTAAGGTTATTATTCTTGCCAATGGCCTTTTGTAGTTGCTTTCTGTTGTATCTTGAGCTAGGAAATTTTCAGTCCGTAAAAGTTCTCTAATTTCTGCAGGTTGTACCCACAGTATACACAGATGTCCGTGGACACATCATCCAGTCAAATCAGGTAATTTTGCACGGCTTTGAGTAGGATCTTGAACCAAGAATCAAGTTTGAAAAGGGACAACGAATAAAAATAAGATGAACTCATAAGAGGCCTCACCACATTTAATTGACAAGGTTTTGACTAACCACATCGTAGAAAGAAAGAGTGAAGATAATAAGAATCAATAAGAAAGGTTCACCACAACTTAGGCTTGATAAGAACACTATGATCCCTCTCAATCTTATTAACCAAAATTATTCAGTTGATTGTCTTCAACAAGCGGCAATACTCGTGTGTATTAACTTGACCTCCAAGTTAGCCTCAGGTATGGTAAAAGATATAAACTTCCTTTGTAGTTTAAGAAATCTTATAAAATTCTCATGATCTTTAAAATTTTCAAAAAAAAACTTCTAATTTTCAGTTTTTTTAATTCTTCTCTTAAATTTCGATTAAAAAATAAATATGAGACATAGACAGTTTAAACATTAGATGTAAAGTAATCAAATATTACTAATATGATAATTCAACCCGAATTAATTAAATTTTACTTAAATTAATAATTTATAATAAATTATTAATTTGAGTTAGATTTAATTAATTCAATTCAAGTTTAAGAGCTGAGTTTTTTATTATATTTGAAGGTTTTTTTTAACTGAAAACTAGAAGGCTTTTTTTCAAGATTTTTAAAAATTAGGGAGTTCTTCTAAATATGACAATGATATAAAAGGTAAAACACATAGAGTTATCTTACAGTTTAAGAAATTTTAAAAAATACTTTAATCTTTAAGATTTTTGAAATTTTTTCTTATGATTTTATTTTTCTAGAAAAGTTTCCTTCTCTAAACTTTTGTTAAATAATAATGATGAAATATACATCAGATAAACGTTTTGTTGTTATTTTTTTTATCAAAGTCTAAGACAAGGAAAAAATTTAAATAAAAAATTATGAATTTTTTTCGATAATTTAAAAATTTAAGTAGAGTTTCTTAAATCATAAGAGAGATTTAATCCTAATCTGAGTAATTAATGAGGCCCATCAACTAATTTAACACATTAGAGAATTAGACCTAACTTTCAATAACCCACTCATCTTCAACCCAAACATCTTTATTCATGTCCTAATTGACCTCCATAAAGTTTGATGATCAAGTCCAAGCTCATCTTTAAGGCTTTTGTTGTGACGTGAATCATAGGTTCTAACCCTACAGATCTGACCATGTCAGTTGAAGGGTTTGAATTGAACCCGTGCCGAGATGCTCATCAGTGGGTTCTTTCATTTGTCAAAACTTGAAAGGTGAACTGACCTTATAGCAATTATTCTTTGCAGTTTTCTGTAACTGAACATTTTACGAATGCAGAAGCAGGCAGCTTCCGGTCCCTCCCAGGTGTTTTCTTCTTTTACGACCTTTCTCCTATTAAGGTGGGTTTGCTGCTGTCATAAGAATGTTTGAGATCTGGTATATTGGCATTGCTTGGTCATGTAATTTGCACTTGATTCTGCAATTATTTTCACTGGTTTTTAATGCTCGTCTTATTGCATTTTGCAGGTGACCTTTATAGAGGGGCATGTGTCTTTCTTGCACTTCCTAACAAATGTTTGTGCCATTATAGGAGGTAAATAATCCTTTCTTTCAACTTGTATTTGAAAGGTAATTGATTCCAATTTCCCTAGAATTGATTGCTTGCATCTGTTTCTGTAATTTAGTTGATAAACTAGTTGGATTATGCCTCCTTTGTGGATGCATATATAGGAGTTCAGATGGATTTCTCATTCAAAGACTTGAAGATATGAATACGCTAGTCTACTATTTGTCTGTTGATACTGGATGCTATAGTTTAGTTATTATATGTTATTGATTGCTACCAAATGCTAATGTTATGTTGTCAACTTAAACATGATATGAGATTTCCCTTGAGTTAAAACTTTTATTTCTTCTGTATTGAGGGCCACTTAGTTACTAGTACTCGTATTTTGTGCAGAGATTGCAGGTTCACTTAGTCTAAGATTTTCCTGCAGTGGACAAATTTTTCATTTTTCTCAGTTACGTTATTACTTTTGGGACTGTCTTTGACACAGATATTCCTGTGTAGAAGCATAAAAAATGTATCAAAACGAGCTGCTATTACAAGTATTGATGTTTTTGGACTGACGTTTTTTTTCTTTCCATTAGGTATTTTCACTGTCTCAGGGATCTTGGATTCATTTATTTATCATGGTCAAAAGGCAATCAAGAAGAAGATGGAACTTGGTAAATTTAGTTGAGGCTGATGCAATCCGTTTCAGTGAGCATCTTATCTGGTTGGTATGTCACTCGCTGGTTTTCAAGTAGAATTGGGTTGATGACCTCCTAACAAGCTGGCTAGCTCTGGATTGGAACATAATACTCATTAATGATTCACGTTGTAGCTAATCGTTTTAAACTAAATGCCCCATGTGCTCTATTTTTGCCTTTTTTTCCTTTTCTTTATATAGTTTTTAAAGTTTCTGAAGGTAAATTATAGAAATCCTTTGCTTTCTTATTTATTGACTTGCACAATTTTTTATTAAAGATCGAAAATAATCGAGACGAATTAAACAAATTCCAAGAAAAAGAAAAGGAAAAGGCATAATTCATGCCTCAACTTTTTGCCCTTTTCAATTTAAGCAACATCATCTAATCCATCTTTATCTTATATTCATTCTCCGGAGCGAAGCCTATGAAAATATACCCCTCCTCATATGCCCAATTTTAATTATATTCCTCCCGGCCCGTTGCTTTAACGACCTTTTTGCAGATAAGTCTTCCATTCACACTTCTTTCGGTTAGCTCTGTAAATTTCTTTTAGATTTAAAATTCGATAAAGAGGTATCCCGAGTTCTGCACATTCTTAAATCTTTTTGTCAGCAGAATTCTAAATATTCATGTTAAAGTGGCCTAATGAGTGCTTTGATTAAGATTTACGGATAATGTTTGCTTCAAAAAGGTTAAAGTGTAAAGCAGATATGGAACTGTACAATTGCAAAATGCAAACCATAAAATTTTTCTCAGTTCATATCTTTAGAATCCAAACCCACAAATCACGGCCTAAGTTACACAATAAAGATCTTGATTTCAAACATACTCATGAAAGGTGTGCATGCATAGAAACTTGATGTTTCAACTTTTTAAAAGGGAAAATTATATTTGAATTTTGAATGTTGTCTCATGTTATAATAATAAATTAAATTTTGTTTCATAATTTTAGAAAAAAAAATTGAAAAAAATAAATTTCAATTTTCTAGAAATTATTTTTAAATTTCTTAAAAATAACTATTTAATTTTAGATTTATCATGTGACCTATTTAAATATTTTTATATTTTATATTTCCTCACCTCATGAGTTTTTACAATTAAACTTAAAATTTTCCAATAAAAATTCTAAATTTTTGCATAATCTTTTTCTCATAACCAAAGTTTTCTTTTCATGAGTCACTCTTTTTTCCTAATCTTGTCCTCATCTTTTATATATTGGAGTAAGATTTTATTTGTTGCAAGAGTTGAGTTAGTATAATTATTTATTTTATATTAAGTTTAACATTAAATTATAAATTCTATGACTACATAACTGGGGCATTTAATGAATTTTATGTAGTGGCAATAAAAAAGAGGTCGCTAAGAAGCCGATTGATATGATATTCTAGCTCTTGAATAAATTGTCTCAAATGAAGTATATGAGCTCTCAACATTCAACCACTACCATCCGCAACACTCAAGGCAATCGTGAGACGAAGAGACCAAAGCAGACAGGAATTCATAGCATTGTTAGGAAATGGGCAAAAAGCTTAATTTCTGATATGATAATTGGTTATCAGTGTGCCCTCTATCTGACTATCAACCAGCTGATAGTCGTAGAGAACACATACCGATGCAGTCAACCATTGCTGAAGCTCATGTGCAGATAAATTTAAATTTACTTGAACTTCCCTCTGGTACAGATAGGCTAATGAATGAAATAGGAATGCATGTATGCACTGAAGAGCGGGACAAATACATATGGAGGCATGCCGAAGATGGCAAATTCACCATCAAAGCATATAAGAAGTGGTTGTATTCCCATTTACTGGATGTTACATGGCGAATTACATATGGAATGACAAGTTGCCAAAGTTTAACAAAGGTACTAACTGGTGCTGTCTATGCCAAAAAGCAGAAGAAACAATTGATCACTTGTATTTCCAATGCACTTATAGTAACACTATTAAGGAAGAACTGAGTAGCCGATGTCTTGTCAACTCAAATTTAGCAAGGTGACAATGGGATTACATACAAACCTTGTGATTCGGACATAACACAGTCAAGAAATGTTTCTGAATTATGCTAGCCACAGGGGTAACGGTTCTATGGGATGAAAGAAACTACAGAACTTTTCAGAATAAGGTCACGACAAAAGAAGAACTTGACAAGCAAATATTACTTAGATCAAGACAACAAATCAGGTTACAAAACTGGAGTACATCCCAATCCCACTCTCAATATACCTAGCTAGACATTAGAATCTGTAATTTATCATTAGTGTGGTACTGCACTGTATTTTTGGAATCACTAATTTTGTTTGTCACTCTAATTTAACCGGAGATGTACACTTTGTACAGCATAATTGACTTTGAGGCTTAATGTATTTAACTTCATAAATGAAAAACAATCAAAGTTGAGGATGTGATCATTTTTTAATCCCAGAAAATGATCGTTTGTTTACAATATTTTTGTACTCATCGACTGTAAATAAAATAAAAATCGATTATTTTGTATTTGTCTAACAAAAATAACATCAAATATAATGAATTACGTTTAATTATCCAACAACCCGCTAATTTTCAACACAATAGCTACATATTTTCATCAACATAAGAATGAAACAACATTAATTAAAATTAAAAGAATGATATAAATGCTTCTATTCTATATCACTAATTGAATTTTTTTAGTTAATCTTTTGACTCTTATTTTTTCACATTTATTTTCATTTTATAATATTCTTCTTCATTAATTACACGCATAAAATTCACAAGTTCGAGTTACGAAAATAACTTTTTTTATAAAATACAAGAAAAAGACTACGCACAATTAATGACTCTCACAAAACGGAAAATTGAATTTATTGTATTATTTTTACCTACCCATTAGTCGGAAATAACAATAACAAACTCTATTGCTCGTGTTGGAATTAATATATTAGTCCTTAATAATTACCATATTATACATAAAAATTTAGAGGTTATAAAAAATTAAGAATTTTGAGAAAGGTGAGAGTAAATTACTAATTAATAGAAAATAGTCTTTTTTGCTCAAACTTTCTTCGTAATCTTTGCTAATGTCAATACATTTGATGTTTTGCTTATTGTTGTTAATGGAGAGAATCAAATTAAGTTATTTTGGAGTTTTTTTAAATTTAATTATATAATTTTATTATCACATGTGTAATAAAAAATAATCTACATAATAATTCACATTAATATTATTAATAATAAAATTACTTTTTATCAATACTTAAAATTTTATATCAATTTGATATATTTAATAATTATTATCTTAATAATTTTTGTTAATAAAAATCAATTAATTAACTAGTTTTTATAAAGCAATCAATTTTTATAAATTAGAATAAAATAATTAAAATTTATTTAACCCTCTCTTTGTTTAACTTTTCTTAAATCTAACTTCAAATTCATCAATTTTCAATCATATTTATTTCTTTTCATTTCAACTTCATCCATTTTCAAATTAAATTTAAAAAAAAAATGTTTACAACAAATTAAGATTTTTAAATATTTTAGTTAATATTATAAAATTATGTTAATTTAAAATTCAAAATATTATTTACCTCTTTAAAAAGCCTAATTACGAGGTCAATTCATGAAAGCTTACGAACATGGTCAAGTCAATTGATTGATTAATGATTAATTATAAGCACAACGAGATAAGAAATAATGATGAGATGAGATGAGACGCAGTTAATACAACAATATTCATATCATAAAACATCAAATGAAGAGACAGATTTTGCATTACTAACAATAGAATTCAATTATAGACTACAATTGACACAGGTCTTAGCCCAGCATGACAAAAACCAGCTGACCAAAGACCTAACTAAACTGGACTTAAGGTACACCAACGGCTCTGCAGCTGCCAAATATTCCAGTGCAGACACCCTCCACACCCTAAGGAGATATCCAACTCAACATCAGACTCCCCAAATACTAAGAACTAGTAAGATACTAAGAAAATAATAATCTTCAGTTTCTAGGACAATATCGAAGCCCAATCAATCTCATAAGACGGATACTTCTGCAACAAGAAGTTCCCGTAATCGACGTCCAGCGGTGCCTCCTCGCAATCCGGGAATGTCAGATCCGACAACGGCGACGATCCGCCCGAGACCTCGCTGTCCGTCGGAGCCGGAGACGGTGTCTCAACCTTCAAACACTTGTCGGCGACCACCTCAACTCCAACATCGGCAACTTTCTTCTTCGACTGCTTCTGTCGCTTTCCACCTTGTTTTTTCGACTCACCCAGGTTTTGACAAATGGCTTCAAGCTTAGCGTCAACTGAGGAATGGAGAGGCTTGTAGTCTCCAAACTTGCCATCTATCTCTATGTGAGAACCCTGGTGTCGAAGGTTTGGGAAGTTGAGCCGCGCAGAGTCACCTCGGAGCTTGTAGGCTGCTTTGTCGTAGGCCAAAGCAGC
>JANIMX020000037.1:2511453-2521937 GCA_024582655.2 Erythroxylum kunthianum
CCGATTCATCACTAGGTGGGTCATCAGTCAAATGATTATCCATAGCAATACTCCGCAAATAAAGTCTAACAGTCGTACTCCAATCTAGATAATTAGACCTATTCAGTTTATGTTCTGTGATTTTTGTCTTCACTGGAATCACATCAGAAACTACTGCAGGTTTTTCTCATCCATGTTTTCAAAAATCAGTCACTCAAATAGAAGAAAACAAATTTGGTACAACGAAAATGAACCAGAGAGAAGCAAACCCAACAAAACAAACCCAGAAGCCAAGGCGAGCTCGGAGAAACAGACCGGGAGAATTTCGAGCAAAGCACGAGCCCTCATGCGTCGGCGCGTGGAGTTGACGGCAGAAGCTTGTGACGGCGCGTGGGCTTCACGTGCAGCTCGTCTGGACGACGGATTCTGGGGACAGGCCGATCGGCGGGTGGTGCTCCTCCCTAGACCGGCGGTGTCGACAACCAATCACTTCAAAGTGGTGACCCAACCTTCATGTCTAAGCTGCCGTTTTGGTAAGGGACCGAAATTTTGGAAAATTAGTTTCCAGAATCAAACCCAACTCCTAAATTCTCTGATACCATGTAACGAAGATGTGGGAAAAAGAATTTCATATCTTATTCATCAATCTCTAAGGTATATATATACAAGCTAGCAATCCTAAGTTAGGAAGGAGAACTAATCAAATCCCTACAAATCAGACCCTATAATTAGTTCCTATAAATCAGTATATTTACTTCTTATTAGGAGAAATACATTCTGTAACAGCTAAACAATACATCTTTAGTTTGATTCAATAAGTCTCATTGACTCTCTTAAAGTTAAAAATAGGTACCTTATAATATTTCTTATAACTAACTTCAAATCTAGTAATATTCCTATCAAATATTTGAATTCAGGTTCTAACTTGAACTTCCCACCATAAAAAAAAGCCTTATATCTTCATATTTGGCCATTGTAACCTAAAAGCCACTTAAGAAATGATATGAGTTTAATAGGAACATATGATGCAATATTGAATGATGATAATGTACTTGACAATTCTAACTCTGGCACTAAAAATCCATTAAACAATTAATTGGCTTCAGACTACTCAGATGTAAAAAGTGATGTAGATTTTAACTCGGTGAGTAATGGTAAACTACAATTCGTGTAGAGTTTCTGGTCTTGAAATCCCTCTTTTGTGCTCATTATGGTTTTCGAGACCAACGAATTAAGCACATAAAAATAGTTGCTATTGTAATTTTGGCCTATCTGGATCATCAACGAAATAAAAACAAATACAAGTGCAAAATATTGTAGAACCAAACAACAAAAAATGAAAGTAGAGAAGTGAAAATTATTGCCAATTACGCCAAAAGAGAAGGGAAATATGAGTTGTGTAAAGGGCAACGGTGATGATGGAAGCTAGCGACAGTGAAGATGGCGACTAGCGACAGTGAAGAGGAATAACGTCAGTGGTTTTGTTAGGAAAATTGGGAATTTTAGGGTTAGGGATGAGTAAAAGTAGGTGTTTATTAATTAGAGGTTTAGTTAATGTTAAATTAAATTAAATTATTTAAAGTAAATTATAATTATTTATTTATTTAAATATATATTAAAAAAGAAATTGGGTCCAACAAAATCATGGGGCGCATTTGTGACAGTGTATCTAAAAAATGGCATAAAATTGATGGAATCATGTCTTTATTGTATTTTTCATTTACGGAAAGTTCAACTTTAACGTTTTTAAAACAATATAATATAATTTGAATACAGTAAAATGTTAAAGTTTAACTTGTATTAAGACATAAAAATTAGGATTATTTTTATGTCTTTGGCCATTCATTTTCTTATGACTCTTAATTACAAGTTTTAGGTCTTAATAAAAAAAGGGAATATACAAAAATTGTCAGCCTTTAAGATTTAAGTTCGCTTCAATCAGAGAACTTAAGTTTAGAATTATGTGTTGGCCTAAGCTACTGGTAGAAGGGGAGGGAAATGGTGATAAAAACATACATTTTGTGGCTGGCAACTGAAGATCTAATGGGTCGAGATCTGATGAAAGGGGTGTCTTTGGTTCAAGGTGATGTAAAGAGCCTTTGTATAGACAGTAATGGTAAGGTACATGAAACAGAAGCTTGTGGGTTCTTGTAAATGGGCCTATCATTTCTCCAAATGCAACCGATTTGCAATTGCAATTGCACCTATTGATTCTTAGTTCTATTGCAGCAAAATCCTGACTTACAATTGTGGATACTGCCCAAATAACAGTATGATCTAAAAGGATACATCACCTAGTTTAATGTGTCTTCAAAATAAAGATACTACATGTTTCTGGTTCAAAGTTGGCCAGGAAGTAATGTCCTTTGTATTATCTTAATGTCCCAATATCTAACAATATATCGCTCTTTTTTATACAATACAAGTCCTTTTTATAAAATGTTGGTGGGCTTGGATGAGTGATTACCTCGTATATGTAGTAGGAACCATATGGTGGGTAGGCAAAAATAGATAAAGGGAGGGAGGTAGAGACAAACAAAAACAATTACAAGTGCAAAATATTATAGAGTCAAACAACCAAAAAAATGGAAGTACAGAAGTGGAAATATATTGCTAGTTACCACTAAAGAGAAGGAAAAGTTGAGTTGTGTAGAAGGCAATGGTGATGATGGTAGTTGGCGACAGTGAAGATGGCAGCCGACAACGCTAAAGGTGGCGGCTAGCAACGATGAAGATAACATCTAGCCACAGTGAAGAGGAGTAACATTAGTGGTTTGTTAGGAATATTCGGAATTTTAGGGTTAGGGATGGGTAAAATTAGGTGTTTGTTAATTAGGGGCTTAGTTAATGTTTAATTAATTCATTTAAGCGGGTCTAAAAAATTAAAATATAATATATTTTTAATATGTTATCAATGACGTTGCATAAAAGTAATAGAGTTATATTTTCGTTGTATTTTTATTTATTTATGTAGAGTTTAATTTTGGGTTTTTTTTAAACAATAGAATTTATTTTGAAAACAATAAAATGTTAAGGTTTAACTTGTGTTAAGATATAAACTTTAGGATTATTTTTGTCTCTTTGGCCGATCATTTTCTTAGGACTCCTAATTATAAGTTTTAGGTCTTAATAAACATGGGGAGTAGACAAAATTTATCAACCTTTAAGATTTAAGTTCACTTTAATAAGATAATTTAAGGGTGGAAGTGGAATTATGGTGGAAGCGAAGGGTGGCTAAAGATCTAATGGGCCAAGATCTGATGAAAGGGCGTCTTCAGTTCAAGGTGATGTAAGGGGCCTTAGTCTGGACTGTAATGGCTTACCATGAAACATAAGTTTATGGGTTCTTGTAAATGAGCCTATCCATTTCTCTAAATCCAAGCGATTTGCAAATACTGGTTCTTAGTTCTATTGTAGCAAAATCGTCACTTGCAATTGTGGATACTGCCCAAATAACAACATGATCTAAATGTACACATCACCTTGTTTAATGTGTCTTCGAAATGCCGTTAACCTTTTTAATTCACTAGCTGAAGCGGAGAGGACTAAAAATACCAAAACCAACACCTAAACGTCTCCTTCACGGACAGAATTTGATAAGAGTATATTCCTTAGCTAACTATTGAGTATATGACTTTGTGGTATTTGCCACGTGACTTTGAAGATGGGATGATCATATATATATTAATATGATATTATTTTCTCTTGTGTCAGGTGAAAGGAGGAGGTAGGTGTTAGGTTAGGTGGGTGATGAAGGGCTGCCTCTGTGTTGGTTTGGTGGCTATGGAGGTTATTATTCTTTAAGATATAGGTAAGGGGTTAGAAGTTAGAACTTAGAAGGGGTTTGGGAATGGTCCCTACTGCACCGCCACGTACTTCCCCCACACAACATCATTCATGCCGGTTCATGTTTAGGAAACATATGATATGAATTGTTTATTTATGTAAAGACACCCCTACCCTAATTTTTTTTATATATATAAAAAAGCTTTTTAGACTTTTTTCTTTTAAATTATATTAATAAATTATGAATATAACTGTATCAGATTAATTAAATGCAAAATAGCAGGTAATTAGGAAGAAAGAAAGAAAGAAACATGTAAAACTAAAAAGAATATGATATATATATATATTGCCAAAACTCAAAAGGAGATTGAAGAACGCAAGCTGTACAATAAAAATTGCTAAAACGCAACACCAAGACAAAAGAACAGAGTAGTCAAATCCCAGGAGTCTTTCATATCATTCAACAAAAGCCCACACAAAAAACTCCCGTTTCCTCCCAACTGGAGAAAACGACACTTACGTTGTGCCGCCACGTTATTTATAGTTTTCTTACGACGAAAAGCGCATCTAAATTCTAAACTACAAAACAACCAACGATTTCTTCTATAACGCTACCTCAGGCATTTCCGCAAGATCAAAATTTTTTGTTCTTCTTTTCTGTCTGATTCGTTGCCTGTGAATTGAAGTTGGACGTGTAAAGCTCGAAACTTTTATTACTTGGGAGGGGTTTTACGAAGTTCCTGTCATTCTCCGTCAACTGTTCTCGTAAACCCTGTCCATCCCTACTCACACTTTCTCATTTTCCTCGTTTTCTTCGCGTGGCAACTATATAATCAGGTGATACCAACTACCTATTATTTTACGTGAATCTTGCCTCTTTCTTGCTTTCCGTTCTCGGCACTTCTGTTTCTGGGTTTGTTCTTTTCTTCTCCTTGTTGGGTTCTTCTGAAGGCTCATTTCGTTTTTGTTATGTGAATCATTGTATTGGAGCATGTACTTCGTTTTCAAATTACACTTATTTGTAAAAGGGTTTCTTGTTTTTGTCTAATTAAAGATTTGTGCATTACCTGGCTCTTTAATGCCTTATTTTGACCTTTTTTTGTGTGATTCTGGGAGCTAATTTCTTATATAGATCTATCATTACTTTGATGGTTCGTTTTGCGTACTTTAGCAATTGCTGTTTATTTAAATTGCCACAATATAGCCATTGAAGAATGAAATTTTGCTTCTGGTAATGACCTTCTGCGATCTCGTTGTGCATTTCTCGTTTGCGTTTTGCTGTTCATTTTTGACTTGTAGCAAAAGGAATATGCCTTGTTCTGTCCTCTTATGCTATTTGAATAAGGATATTGATTTTAGCGGGGCTGCTTTTACTAAAATTATTAAGAAGACCTTTTGCATAAGTATTTTCTTTCTTAAATTAATAGTTGGTTATCTCAAATTTCAGTATGGCCAGCCCGGTATTTCACCATGCTGTGGGGACTCTTCAGTCTCATCGAGGTCTTCATGACTCTGGATTAAGGTTTAGTCATGACCATGGGAGTTTCTCTGTTAAATTGATTCCAAAAGGTTTTGAAACCCATATTGGACTGTCAAGAAAGAGTTTAAATGGTTGTGAGAGGAAATATGGCGTTATTAAAGCCTCATCAGCTTCTCCAACCTCAGTGGCTGGTCCAATTTCATCACCATCAAATAATGACACGAATGAGTTGCAGAAGAAATCAAGTAAGCATTCCCCATGATTTCACTCTCATAAAATCAACTCTGATAAGGTTTTGTCTGGAACAAAGTGGCAATGTCAACAGTACTGCTGCCTATAAAATTCAGGACTAAGTGGAGGCATGGACTAGAATTGTAACTGAAATAAAATTTAGATCCTTATGCATACTTGGAGTTCAATTTGATACTTTAAGTGAACTGTTCTGATAAGCAATTTTCTTCAATTACAGGTGAAGCAGCTCTTATACTTGTGAGACATGGGGAGTCATTGTGGAACGAAAAAAATCTCTTCACAGGCTGTGTTGATGTGCCTTTGACAAAGAGAGGTGTGGAAGAGGCAATTGAAGCTGGTAGGCGCATTAGCAACATACCTGTCGACATGATATATACATCAGCCTTGATTCGTGCACAAATGACTGCCATGCTTGCAATGACTCAGCACCGACGCAAAAAGGTGGTTTTGACAAACAAACTTTTAGCATATAAAAGATAAGTAACATACCACCAAATTGGCTACTTTAACCAACCTTATGGGTCATCAGTGATTAGTTAGGTTGGTAATTTAAAGCTTAATTTTTCAATGATTTAGCAACATACCTGACATGCTGTCTTTAATTGATTTATCTTCCTTTTAGTTGCCAAAACGTAATATTATTCAATATCTTCTTGATAGTCTAACCTGTTCACCATCAACCTGAGGCAGGTGCCAATCATTATGCATGATGAGAACGAACAAGCAAGATCTTGGAGTCAAATTTTTAGTGAAGACACACTGAAGCAGTCTATCCCTGTCATAAAAGCCTGGCAATTGAATGAAAGAATGTATGATAACTTTTTTCTTATAACCTAGTGGCTGTAATAGTTATTACACAACTTAACAACTGTCTCCCTCATAGGTACGGAGAGTTGCAGGGTCTCAATAAGCAGGAAACAGCAGATAGATATGGGAATGAGAAAGTTCATGAGTGGAGACGAAGTTATGACATACCTCCACCTAATGGAGAGAGTTTGGAAATGTGTGCTCAAAGGGCTGTTGCTTACTTCAGAGATCATGTATAACCCTTTTGCTCTTAATTCAACTGTTTTCTGAAGACTCATACACGGTATATCATTCGTTAGCATCTGACTCCAGACGGGTTGTGCTGCAGATTGAACCTCAACTTCTTTGTGGAAAAAATGTAATGATAGCAGCTCATGGGAATTCTCTGAGGTCAATCATTATGTATCTTGACAAATTAACTTCTCAAGAGGTGATAGAGTAATCATGAAATTCAGATGCTTTCTGTGGGTTTCTCTTCTTTGGTTTTACAACATGTAAAATTATGCTATTAAATCTTCTTGACAGGTTATCAGTTTAGAGCTATCAACCGGAATTCCTTTGCTATACATATTCAAAAAGGGGAAATTCATGAGGAGGGGAAGTCCTGTGGCACCGACTGAGGCTGGGGTCTATGCATATACAAGGGTATGCTAGTTTTGTCATTCCTACTTATTCCTCTCAATTCTATGCATACACATTTAAATTCATCCAAAGTTTATATCTGCATTCCTGTGTGCATGCATTGGATGGTACATTTCAAAAGTGTTGAGGTAATTCAAGAGTGTAGTGAATTTGCTATCTACAATCTAATATATAACAAGCACAAAATTAGTCTCCTTTCCTCTTGGCTTTATTTTGACGCGTGGAATTGAAAAACTTGCCTTCTTTTATTCTTCTCCACACTCTTTGTCATTGTGTCAATTAAAAACCTCTGTGCAGAAGAAAGAGTTTCTAGATATGCAATGACCATACAGGTTTTGCAAATTGAAGAACTTTAAGCTTTTTTGGCCAAAAATTTGCCCATGAATTAAACTTAGTCAGATATTCAAGACCAAAACTTGCGATTTTTTCAGTTTAATTCTTGGCACGACCTATGCCTGGACACTATGAATCTAGGAATTAAGATGTCAACTAAAGATACAATGTCAACTAAAGATACAAAAACTGATGAAAGAACCAGATTTTCCTTTCATGCTGTAAAAGAGCCTCAAAAGCAGCTCCATGATCAATGACATGCAAAATTCACTTTCCTTAAACAAAATTCAAATAAAGCTTTGTGTTGATGATTAATCTTGGGAGCAAAACTCAGAATTATTTACTTCGATCAAATTTCTCAACAGGAATGGAAGTTTTCTTTCTCATACTTCAAATATGCGTCTTTCTTGTTTCATATTATGAATTAACTTTTGTGGGAGAGGTTGAGATTACACATTTTGAGGGCTTGAGTTTTGTTTCTGGAAGTTAGAACACAGATTTAAATTCATTTGGAGTAACAAATATGTATCTGCAACTTTTATTTCCCCCTCTATACAACCCTGTCACTTTCTGACATTCAAATTTTGCAATAGACTTTAGCTCTCTACAGGCAGAAGTTGGATGACATGCTAATTTAGTTCCATCGACGTTGGTAAGCACAATTGCTTATAATCTTGTACTGCATCAATCTCAACTAATGCTGTTCTTCAATCTTTTCAACTCGTTATATAAGTTGAATATTTTTGTCTTTCCAGGAAATTGTATTCTCTTGCATCACAAATATCATAGCTGTTCTTCTCAGGAATCTAAGGCAGGCAAGTGGACAAGTTACATGCAATATGTATGAGCTACACGGCTACTTCCTCAACCTAAAATATAAAGCTTCCCTAGTATTCTTCTGTAATTTTGTGGGGACAATCTGGTTTACTTGTTTTGAGTTCTTAACGTTGTTATAAAGTAGACGAATGTTTCTGATAGAGAACTTGAACGGTGTGATAAATGGACTGAAATAAGAGCACCTTTGGTTCAATATAGATGGATAGGTGAAGTCTATTGTAATGTAGATATGAGATCATTTTGTCTTCAATCTTGCACTTGCTTCATTCTTAACTTTTCACTTGCATCTTAATGTCCTACATTCTCGAGAATTGTTCGTGATTGGAATTTTGGTGATTATCCAATTTTATATGCGCAGCTATATTAGTTCAACGGGAGAGAGTCAGCTAAATTATAGTGGTGACACCTAAGTGAGTTATTCCTACAGGATAAATCGAAGAACAAACCTTTCAATTAAACTCCTAAAAATTCATCAAGGAGTTTGAGCACAGTTCATCTTCAAATTAACAAATCCTTGTGAATAATTCATCCGACACATCTGGCATTTCAAAAGGATCCGTAAAGGGTACAGCATTACATGAATTTTCAATATAATCCGACATAAATTAAAGGGATTGGAGTGTCTCAGAGTCTCAGTACGATGACAAGTCAGCATCCAGAACCAAAGTCATAACAGGTTATCCTTGAACAAAGTCAGGCGGCTGCTTTTTGTTCAGGGGAAACAACCCGAAGAATCCCTTCTGGGTCTTTAGCTCCAATATGATCGCCTGTGGAGAGAGTTGCAGAATCCCTACGATGAAGCTGGGAGTTTTCTGTTCTATCGTTATCTGAGGCATCAGAATCTGAAACTAAGTTGAGCGAGTCCAAAGAAGCAGCAGATGTCAGGTCCTTTTGTGGCTCTACTGCTGAAGGAGTACTTCCTCTTGTCGAAAAAGAAGGCATCCTCTTGTCATCATTTCTCATCCTCTCTGCATATTTGCTAATATCGAAACCTGAATTGTTTCTTCCTCCAAATGCACACTCGAGTTCATCCATGTCAAATAGATCCTCCATTATCTTCATGGTGTTTGCTTCACCAGAATACACAAACTTGACCTTCTTGTAAGTCTTGGGATCTAGAAAAGCTTTCGCTGCCTGCAGGAAATGATCTCCTGACATTAGAAACAGATGCGGCATGTTAAACCAGAAACCGCAGTCATACCAACTTCTAGCTAAACCCAGAGAGCCCAGACACTGAACTCTTTCATTTGCCCCCAATTGCTGGAAATTCACGCCTTGTCTTATTTATATGCAACTCTAAGAAGTTTACATGGCCCATTGCCATGTGAGCATTGAATCATTTAAAAGAGAAACAAAATAAAACCCTTTCCTTCATCGAAGTAATTGATTTAGTTCAGATCCTGCTGCTGAGACTGGCGATAAATATTCGTAATACTGGTTCTACCAAACAAAAAAATGTACAGAGGAGGATGCATCCCTTCCATTTTCTAATATACATAGAAGAACTAGTCCAAGTGAGAAGAAGAATGTTAAACTAATATAAAGTTTTCATCTAATCACTACATGTTTTCTTATCAAAGTTTGAAGGAAACAAGGTAAGTTTCAGTACAATAGTCATCTGCACTGAAGTTTGATAAAGAGAGAAGATCTTTTAATTTTCTTGCTGGTAATAAAATCTCTACAAGTTTCCCAGGAAAAGAACTTACAGCATGATAGGATGCAGGAATAATACTATGTAGAGCCTTTTTCTATTTTAGTTCAATTTTCTGAAAAACAGGGGAGTACTAATTACCTCATGTACTCTCAATCAAGATACATGGAACCTGGAACCTGAAACATGAATGTTTTTCCAGGATGTACGGTGATGATTTCATGCATATGATAACATTGGAAAACTTGTAGTATGAAAAGGGTTAATGTAAAGAAGATTACTATGATCTTACCAGCCAGAATGGTTCGAAAAATTTGGGTGCATTGTACAATATCGCCACACCTAGACGTTCCGGGTAGTGGTCTTGCAAAACATGGGCCGTTTCCCGTGTCACTTTCAGTGATATGTTCGACAAATTGAAACCATGAAAATCAATCAACCAAACCATCTGCTCCTGGTTTGGTGGTAGGTTTAAAACAGCATTCTCCATGCAATATACCAGATACCTAATCTGTCCCTTCGTTGACTTGGTATTCTGCAGTCATTTATCAGAGCAAGCAACATACACTTTAACTAGATTCTTTGACACTAAGGGCCTGTTTGGTTCCATTTTTGTTTTTGGTTTTCTGTTTTTGTTTTCAAATTTAGTAAAGAAACCTGTTTGTTTTGGACTTTTCGTTTTTGTTTTTGGTTTTGGTTTCTTCCAGTTTTCAAAAT
>JANIMX020000037.1:2688692-2701090 GCA_024582655.2 Erythroxylum kunthianum
TAATTCAAGGAATTTTTATAGCAAAAAGGCATACATCATCAGCTTACAGTCGCTTATACTCCACAACAAAATGGAGTAAGTGAAAGAAAACATAGATCAATTTTAAATATGGCCAGATGTCTCTTATTTGAAAAGAATTTTCCAAAGACGCTATGGGCTGAAGTCGTAAATACTGCAGTATATCTTCAAAACAGGCTGCCAACTAAAGCTGTAAGCAACAAGACTCCATATGAAACGTGGTTCAGAGACAAACCAGCTGTAACTCACTTGAAGATTTTTGGAAGGATGTGCTACACCTTCATTCCAGAATCAAATAGAGGTAAACTTGATCATAGAGTAGAAAAAGGGATTCTCATTGGCTATAGCAATGAATCGAAAGGTTATAAACTTGGAATAGCAAGAGGCCCAGTGCGGTGATGTGATGAGATGAGAAGCTCCAAGTTGACCACACACAATCACTTAAACCTAACCTATGGCTTATGGCCTGTAATATATGAGGCAGAGAAGTTTTGTTTTATCCTTTCGTTCCCTTCCACAAAAACTCCCACTTTCCGTCGGTCGGTCCCCCATCTTTTTTTTTTTTTTTTTACCTATTCTCAATCTTATCACTTTAAAAACACACGCTTAACACGATGCTATGTGTCTTTTGACTCCAAAGATTTTTTTTTGTTTATATCAAAAATTATAATTTCCAAGCTATTGATTGTTCTTCCGTGTCTTTAGTTTTGGCAAGGAGCGATGTCAGTGCGGTGCATAAGTATAACACAAAACAAGACGGCCAATGGCCCGCATATCAAAAACTTGTGGGACCAAATTGGCACGTCATGAAATGATAATATCATAGTAAATTATGGGCCTCGCCACCTGCAGCCGAATTGGCCTATTCAAAGTTACCGTCGTCTGCTAATTAAGGTAGTAGTGTATTAATAATATATATATATATATATATAGTCACCAACAAATTCCCAATATAGTTATATAGTTGGTAAGCCAACATCGCATAACACAAGTGAAAGCGAGTCTACTTAAAAAGAAATAGAAACTTTGCAAGCTCAAGAAACCTTGTGATGTAGTCTTCCAATTCCCCGAAACATATCACAAGTGAAAGTGAGTCTACTTAAAAAAATAGAAACTTTGCAAGCTCAAGAAACCTTGTGATGTAATCTCCAATTCCCCGAAACATACTGTATGATTGAGAACTAGTGATTTGATTTTCATTTTCTAAGGACTACGATGGAATGCTTAAACCTTCAGCATCTGAGTGCTCCTTAAAATGATGTATTATCCTTTGATTAGTTATTCAAATTTGTGTTAAAAAAGATCAAAATTTTAAGACCTTATCAACTAATACATAAAAGTTGGATTAACTAATTAATGCAAACAACTCTATTTCAGTTAAATTAATGGGTATTTTTTTTAAAAAAAATACTAATTTTTAAAAATGGATACGAAATTCACAATCAAAGTGAACATAACATTTCAAATTCCTTGGAAGGGATTTCTTTCCCAAAATGACCCGATGAACATAGAATAGATAGACATAAATGTTATTATCAAAATCAATAAGGAAGGCATGGATAGACCTAACCTCCAACCATAACCGAACTTCCTTATGGCAAATTAATATACCCACCAATATTTCATATTAATATTACCAATCAAACCCTTTACACATACTATTCAAAATCAATGCATCACAGATTCTTTCCCCATTTCTTTTACTTATCTTATTTTGTTAATACTATAAGGTAGATGTGTTCTCTATCATATGCCTCTTACCTTATTAGCAGAAAAAGAAGGGTTGGTCGACAACTCCACCCAACTCACAGTCAAGACCACCCTATAAAAACTTACGTTTGACAATACAAATTAAGTTCGTTTGTTGGTTGACGTGCGATGGGATTGTAAGAAAACCAATACGTGGAGAACATATAGAAAGGCAAAAGATCGAAACTTTGACTGACCACAGAAACTAAAGGGCAATACATATTGAAGTTGGTTCTTATTTTTCTTTATCAATTTAGTTGAAAATTGTGAAATAGGAAAACGTCCAGAAAGTAAAAAATTAAAAACTATAGGTGAGTTAAAAGATGGGACCTTTTTAGCTTTTATAATGCTTTTGGTTGTGTTTGTTTGTTTGCTTAACCACAGTGAGATGGGGGTAGATGGGAGCTACTCCGTTTGAAGAGAAGAGAACTACAAAATGAGATGGTGGTGTGGCAGGGGCAGGTACCACGTGCAGGGTCATTAAAAGCCGTTAAAACTTGAAGACCCACCTCTCTAACTCGTACCTAACTACCTGCAAAATTTCACTTAAAACACACACACAAAGACCATACCAAGAAGATACACCAATGGCTTCAAGGCTGTGAATGGACATTACATAACAGGAAATTTCTTGCATCCCTCTCACTACATAGAAAACACAGGAACATATATCCATTTTCCCTCTCCCTCTCTCCTTCTCTTACTCTGCCACGGGCCGACGCTTTTAGATTCGCAAGATTGATGCTTTGTCACCCTTAATCACAGTTGGAGTCCAACTCTGATCACAAGATTGAAATTTTCAGGTTCGTATGTCAGTTTGAGATTCTGTTTTGAATTGGGTGTTGCCTGTTTAGCAACGACGCTGCTGTTTGAAGTCTCATATGATAATGGTAAATTGGAACTCTGGCAGGGCGGTAGCGTGCTGTTGTCTTGCTTGTCGGCCTTTTGATTAATGTCTAGTTTAATAGAAATCAAAGTTGGAATTTTCACTCCCTGTAGTGGTATAGTTAAACTTTTCGTACACGTTTTAGTTGCTTGATTAGGTCCTAACGATACTACACCCGAGATTATTACTTGTATGCGATCGGTTGCTTCCAACTGGAATCAGAATATACTTGGTCTTAGTTCTCCTAGAAGTTTTTGTGAAGCAACTATAAAGTCAGAGCAATAGCTTCATGACAATGGCTTGATAATTGCTAACGAAGCTCAATTTTGAGAAGGTAGTCACAGTCTCAACGTAATTGAAGCTTGTCTTACTTTTTCCTTTCTTTACTTTTCATCTGATATTATATCTTATCACTTTAAATAGATATTCTTCGTTTCTGTTGGTCTTTGGGGTTAAAAAAAAAAAAAAGGAACATTAGCACAACTTAAGTAAGGAACATAAAGTTTTTGTATACTGTGCAGTATGTCAGAAGCACAAAGGAGACCGTCGGTATCTGTGGCTGCTGGTCGTGGAAATGGGTATATGAATGGGGTACTTCCATTGAGGAGCCCAGCTGCTATATCTGAAGTGGATGAATTCTGCCATGCTCTTGGAGGAAAGAAGCCAATCCATAGTATTTTAATTGCAAACAATGGGATGGCCGCTGTCAAGTTTATACGTAGCATTAGAACATGGGCTTATGAAACATTTGGAACAGAGAAGGCAATCTTGATGGTTGCCATGGCTACGCCAGAAGACATGAGGATCAATGCAGAGCATATCAGAATTGCCGATCAGTTTGTGGAAGTTCCTGGTGGGACTAATAACAATAATTATGCTAATGTGCAACTCATTGTGGAGGTATGCATATTAATTTTTAACTTTTTGATCATTCAAATTCTCACTTAGCTTATTGGTTCAAATACAGGAAGCAATGTACAAAAGAAGAATATACTCAATGTTGCACTTTCTGCAGATATAATTTTGGCACATCTTATCTACTCTTGGCGTAGTTTGAATTTTAATGGCATTCCTATTCTGAAGCTTCAGATAATAAATTATTTGTTTACCAATTCTCGTTAAGGAGCTGAATTTTCTATAAATTTTGAGAGTCCACTTTGCTTATTTATCTCGGAACATTTAGAAGATCAGTGCCCACTAACTGATTCACTCTTTCCGCTGTTTCTTCACTAGTTATACATGCTTACCAAATAAGAATGGTCAATGTACTTGATTCCAGTCTGAATGATACCATGACCCCATTTTGACAAACAAGTTCTGTACTTGTATATTGTATGAAAATTCATAATGCTATGTTTGCAGATGGCAGAGATAACACATGTTGATGCGGTTTGGCCTGGTTGGGGTCATGCATCAGAGAACCCTGAACTGCCAGATGCATTGAATGCAAAGGGAATTGTATTTCTAGGGCCTCCTGGAACATCTATGGCAGCATTGGGAGATAAAATTGGCTCGTCTTTAATTGCTCAAGCAGCAGATGTTCCTACACTTCCATGGAGTGGTTCTCATGTAATAAACTTGTACCAGATGCTGTGATGTTATTCTTAATTTTCAGGTCATTCCTCAGCTAACCATGTACTGACTTTCTGATCCTAGGTGAAAATTCCTCCTCAAAGTTGCTTAGTGACAATCCCAGATGAGGTATATAGGGAAGCTTGTGTGTACACTACAGAGGAAGCTATAGCAAGTTGTCAAGTTGTTGGTTATCCTGCAATGATCAAGGCATCTTGGGGTGGTGGCGGTAAAGGCATAAGAAAGGTTTGCCTCATATTGGAATTTATGAACTATTGAATAACTTCATTCCTAACCTTCCTGGGAACTTGTCATATTTTTCATCTGATGAGCGTCCTTATTGTATTGTTCAACCTATGTCTTCTTCTCTAAAATGTAAAGATGGACCAATTTTGCATTTTCTTTTGAATTCTCTAGGTTCATAATGATGATGAAGTTAGGGCATTGTTCAAGCAAGTGCAAGGTGAAGTTCCAGGTTCACCAATATTCATAATGAAGGTTGCTTCCCAGGTTAGTCTTTTACTGTCTGTTACCTTAAATATACTTTTCTCATGGTTAAGAAGTATGAATCTTATTGGTGACTTTTTCCCATTTCACCATCAGAGCCGACATTTAGAAGTCCAGTTACTGTGTGATCAGTATGGAAATGTAGCAGCTTTGCATAGCCGCGATTGTAGTGTTCAGAGGAGGCACCAAAAGGTAAACTCGTTTATAGTTCTAATTTTGGGATAAATTTGCCTATGTTTCTTATGTGGATGCCAACAATGAAGGATCATATTTTCTCTTCAAATTAATAGTGTTCATAATCATCCCTGATATGTTTTCTATAAGGGTTGACCTTGTTATCAATGTAAATAGATAATTGAGGAGGGACCAATTACTGTTGCACCACTGGAGACAGTGAAAAAGTGGAGCAAGCAGCTCGAAGGTTGGCAAAGTGTGTAAATTATGTTGGAGCAGCTACTGTAGAATATTTATTCAGTATGGAAACCGGTGAATACTACTTTTTAGAACTCAATCCTCGGTTGCAGGTATGTAAAAAAAATTCACTCTCTTCTTTCTGATTCTTTACATACATTTTATGCTGTCATGTTAAGCGATCATTTTCCTTCCAGTTTAATTTTTCACTTTATCTATGCAGTAAAATGGATAACTAGGTTGAGGTTGACAGCAGTACATTATATTAGCTGGTCTTTGGGAAACTATTATGTTTTCAACTCTGACAAGTTCCTTTGGAAACAAAATATCATTTGAAGAATTTTACTCACCTATTTAAATGAAAACTTGTCTTGATGATATAGAAATGCATGCTATACGGCATTGATATCATTGAAGAACAGTTGCACACGTCAACTTTGTTATGGTGTGCAAAGTTTTGATGTGAAGTTTCAGATGATTCATTCCATTCTTGAAGCATATTTCTCCTTTTCTTTTTCCTTTTTCTAATCACCTCCCAATAAGCTAAATGTAGGTGGAACACCCTGTCACCGAGTGGATTGCTGAAATAAATTTGCCAGCAGCTCAGGTTGCGGTTGGGATGGGAATACCTCTATGGCAAATTCCTGGTATGCAATAAAAAGGTTTAGAATTGGAAAAAACTTGTTTTCTTTACTGAATATTTATATTTCTGACATTCTTTATTGTTGCTATTCCTTAGAGATAAGGCGTTTCTATGGAATTGAACATGGTGGAGGTTACGACGCCTGGAGAAAAACTTCACCTGTTGCCACAGCTTTTGATTTTGACAAGGCAGAGTCAACAAGACCAAAAGGTCATTGTGTGGCTGTGCGTGTGACAAGTGAGGATCCAGATGATGGTTTTAAGCCTACCAGTGGGAAAGTGCAGGTGCCCACTTGAGTTTTGCTCGATGTTATTTGAAGTTCGTAGTTTTTATAATGAAGCTGACTGAGTTAAGTAACCATGGACAGGAGCTTAGTTTTAAAAGCAAGCCAAACGTGGGGCTTACTTCTCTGTTAAGGTATGTTCCTTTCATATGTTAAATTTACTTGTTTGCAATATTTTTCAGCTGACTTGATCTTGGGTTTTCTAAACTTGGTTATTTGTCTTGATATGTAGTCTGGAGGAGGCATTCATGAATTTTCAGACTCTCAATTTGGTAAGCATGTGCTATCAATATAGATTTTATTCCACTTTACAAGTTTAGTTTTGATTATGAAATTCTTGTAGATACTTTTTTTTTCATTTCTAATCCGAAGAATTTTCAATATTCAGTAAGAAGAATATAATCCCTAATGTTCCTTATTGACTAGATTTCATGTAAGGATTATGGAGTTGAAAGAATATGGAACAATATACATATACTGTTTACTTTGGAGTAGTTTTACCTCTCTTTAGAACCCAGTGATGAACAACAATATTTTAAGATTTTCATACTTTGAATGCGTAGCCAGTGGATGGATGATTATGTTTCTTATAGGAGGTTTCATTTCCAACTTCTAACAGATGTTAGGCAAATTATCCTGTGACTTGCATATTAAATTAACTCGTCTGGCAAATTTTAATTCTTGATCAATGTTAAGGCTGATCATTTCCCATCAATTGCGATATTTGAAGAAAGTCACTGAAATTTTCCAAATCATTCCTCAGGACATGTTTTTGCTTTTGGGGAGTCCAGAGCTTTGGCTATTGCAAATATGGTCCTTGGGCTGAAAGAAATTCAAATTCGAGGAGAAATCCGCACCAATGTTGATTACACAATTGACCTTTTACATGTAATTTTTCTTGTGTTCATCTTTGAGCATTTACCTTCATTTTTAATTTGAGGAAGAAAATAAAAATCCATCCAGAAAATTTCAACTGATCAATAGCAATGCTATCCAGGTCTCAGATTACAGAGAGAACAAAATCCACACAGGTTGGTTGGACAGTAGAATTGCTATGCGGGTCAGAGCGGAGAGGCCTCCTTGGTATCTCTCAGTTGTTGGAGGGGCTTTATATGTAAGAAGCTGTATAAAATCCTTGCACTTTAAACTGCTGAAGTAGAAGTGGAAAGCCTGTGCTTACGTTTGCACATGTTGGAAAAGCCATTGATTTATTTTTCTTGTGTTTGCTACAGAAAGCATCTGCTAGCAGCGCGGCTATGGTGTCTGATTATGTTGGTTATCTTGAAAAGGGACAGATCCCTCCCAAGGTACAGGGGCCAAGAATATCATTTTTCTTCATGTTAGATATTGACTTCATCTTTGAAGTGCTGAACATGTCTGTCGTTCCTTTCTCCAGCACATATCCCTTGTTCACTCTCAAGTTTCATTGAACATAGAAGGAAGCAAATACACAGTATGTTCTTTTCCAAGCTCATGTCATTTCATTGGCTACTTCGATTCAAATTCTCCTTTTCTCCTTTTACATGTTCAGGAAAGCATTTTGGCTCTTCTGTGGAATTCTGTGTCACCAGTATTTTGATTGTATACAGATTGACATGGTTAGAGGGGGACCAGGAAGCTATAGGTTGACAATGAATGAATCAGAGATTGAAGCAGAGATACATACTTTACGTGATGGAGGGTTATTGATGCAGGCAAGTGTTCATTTTTTCCATCAAAATTTTAAACATTGATTCACGGATTATAGTATAGTCTATGTGAACCCCCCCTCTCTCTCTCTGTGAGACTTCTAATAGTATGGGTTCTTCTGTGTTGGTACAGTTGGATGGCAACAGTCATGTGATTTATGCTGAGGAAGAAGCAGCAGGAACCCGCCTTCTTATTGATGGAAGAACCTGCTTGTTACAGAATGATCATGATCCATCAAAATTAGTTGCAGAAACACCATGCAAGTTACTGAGGTATTTGGTTTCAGATGGCGGTCATATTGATGCTGACACTCCGTATGCAGAGGTTGAAGTCATGAAGATGTGCATGCCCCTTCTATCACCTGCTTCTGGAGTTATTCATTTTAAAATGTCTGAAGGCCAAGCAATGCAGGTAAATCATGTCACATGCATAAACATTACTCAATTTTAGTATGATGTTAATTTTTATTTTTATTTTTGTAGGCTGGTGAGCTTATTGCAAGGCTTGATCTTGATGATCCTTCAGCTGTGAGGAAAGCAGAACCATTTCATGGGAGCTTCCCTATCCTGGGGCCTCCTACTGCTATTTCTGGTAAAATCCACCAGAGATGTGCTGCAAGTCTGAATGCAGCTCGCATGATTCTTGCTGGTTATGAACATAATATTGAAGAAGTAAATTTCTTCTCACCTTATTGCAATATTCGGTGTTGTTATTTTTAATTTGATTACTTTATGAGGTCAATTTTGATTGTCTTATGAATATCTTATACTGAATTTGACAGGTTGTGCAAAACTTGCTTAGTTGTCTTGATAGTCCTGAGCTCCCTTTCCTTCAATGGCAAGAGTGCTTGGCTGTTCTAGCAACCCGACTTCCCAAAGATCTTCGAAATTTGGTAATTGTTTATCATGTTCTTTTGATCTCTCTTTCTCTCTCTTGCTTGTTTTTTTTCTTCTTGCATTCTAGTGAATTTAAGAAATGTGATCTAACTGTGCCTTGCCACAACCTTTCAGTTGGAATCAACATTCAGGGAGTTTGAGGGAATTTCAAGCGTCCAGAATATCGATTTTCCTTCCAAATTGTTGAGGGGTGTTCTTGAAGTAAAATCCTGATTTCACTTTCTTTATTTGACCTCTTTCTCACTTCACTTGGGATTTAGTACACTTAGGGTGGCATGCTTCTTGCTGTAGGTCCATTTATCCTCCTGTCCTGAGAAAGAGAAAGGAGCACAGGAAAGGCTTGTTGAGCCATTGATGAGTCTTGTGAAGTCTTATGAGGGTGGAAGAGAGAGTCATGCCCGTGTTATTGTTCAGTCACTTTTTGAAGAATATCTCTCAGTTGAAGAATTATTTAGTGACAACATACAGGTAAGCAATCCAGTAAAATACAATTCCTTATTAGATCAGTGGTGTCTTTCTGCTACTAACTTGACCTGACTATTTCCAGATGGTTCACCTAATCTTTCGACATTCTGTGAATACATCATAGCTCTAATTTGAACTTAACATTGGTTTGAGTATGTAGTTAATACAAGATTTAAGTAACACCATTCCGTGATTTATTAAACTTTACAGTCAGTTCTTGATCTATTTTCTCTGGGATGAATCTGATCTTTTATCTCAAGCGTTGACCTTCCTTCTAACATTTCTGTTTATCTGGTAATAATGATTTTTTGCTCCTTGTCTCCATTATCTTTTGACATGAATCTACGTTCATTATTAACCACAAAAATGTGATGTACATATTTTTGCTTTTGGCAGTATTTAGTTGCCATTAAGACCGTCGTCAAATTTCATAGAGTACAACACCTATTGTCAATGTACTCCAAGCTTAGTTTCCTAGTTTTTTACTCTTTGGGTAGTTCTACCAAGTGTTACTTGTGGACCATGTTATCCATAAGTCTATTTAGTATTATGTTTCCAACTTTTATAATACTTCTGTTCTTTTTTCTTCAGGCTGATGTGATTGAGCGTCTTCGACTTCAGTATAAGAAAGATCTATTGAAAGTTGTGGACATTGTACTTTCTCATCAGGTATCATATCTATGTCATGCTGGCCATGGTCACTTCATCTCTGTGGTAGTACTCACTAACAGCATCTGTGTTGTTTGCAGGGTGTTAGGAGTAAAAATAAACTGATATTGCGGCTTATGGAACAGCTGGTTTATCCAAACCCGGCTGCATATAGGGAAAAATTAATCCGGTTCTCTCAACTTAACCATACAAGTTATTCTGAGGTCGGCTGTTGCGATTTATCTAATTGTCAAATTATGAGCATTTAATTCATGCTGCTCTACTTTCCTCAAGTTTTGAAATGAGTCAAAGATTTTAGATGTTTGTACATTGAAGATGGGTTGTTCGTGACATTGTTTTCATGGTTATTTCTTGCACCTTAAACAGTAAATTTTTGGTGTGTGCAGTTGGCACTAAAGGCAAGTCAACTGCTTGAACAAACCAAGCTGAGCGACCTTCGTTCCACCATTGCTAGGACTCTTTCTGAATTAGAGATGTTCACTGAGGATGGTGAACATATGGATACTCCCAAAAGAAAAAGTGCCATTAATGAACGGATGGAGGATCTTGTCAATGCTCCATTGGCAGTTGAGGATGCTCTTGTGAGTCTGTTTGATCATAGTGATCACACCCTCCAAAGACGAGTTGTCGAAACTTATGTTCGTAGGCTATACCAGGTACCATCTTTAAAATAAAAAAGTTCACCTTCTGCTTATTCTGCCTAATAAATAGTATTTTCTTAAATTGACTGTTTGTACGTACCTGCCAGCGCTATCTTGTGAAAGGAAGTGTCAGAATGCAGTGGCACAGATCTGGTCTTATTGCATCATGGGAGTTCTTGGAAGAGCATCTTGAGAGAAAGAGTGGCTCTGAAGATGTATTGTCAGATAAACCACATGTTGAGAAACATTGTCAGAGGAAATGGGGAGCCATGGTTATCATCAAGTCTCTCCAATTTTTACCTACAATTGTTAATGCTGCTATAAGGGAAACAACTCATAACCTTCAAGGAGCAGTTCCAAATGGATCTGCAGAATCAGTTATTTTTGGTAATATGATGCATATTGCACTGGTGGGCATCAACAATCAGATGAGTTTACTTCAGGATAGGTATGTTGGGTGTCTTTTACTGACTTGGATGCCCTTTCATGAATTTGAATATCATTATCACTAAAAACAATCTCTAGGTAGTGCATTTTATTTAAACGCTATCTGCATATGATGTAGACAGTAGCAGGTCCCAGTTTAAAGATTCAAATTATTAGGTTTCCAAGTCTCTTTTTAGATACTTAGAGTTGCACTATATGGGAGGGGAGTGAAAAATGTTTAAGGTATACTGAGCAAAATATCAGACTATTGAATGCAACCTTCAGTGGGTCCATTCCATTCTTAGCAATGCTGTACTTTGACTACTTGCAGCGGTGATGAGGATCAGGCCCAGGAAAGAATTGAGAGGTTAGCCGAAATACTTAAAGAGCAAGAAGTGGGCTCCAGTTTACGAACTGCAGGTGTGGGGGTTATTAGCTGTATCATACAGAGGGATGAAGGGCGAGCTCCTATGAGACACTCTTTTCACTGGACAGCAGAAAAGCTCTATTATGAAGAAGAGCCTCTGCTGCGACATTTGGAGCCACCACTGTCCATCTACCTTGAACTGGTATGCTTATTGATGGCTGTTTCTTGTATGCTTATTCGGAAAAATAAAGAAGTTAAACAAAAATGGAGGAGAACAAGACAAGATCATTCTAGATTTTTATGTAAAGTATGATATATATTGTTTTGATGCAGGACAAGCTTAAAGGATATGAAAACATACAATATACTCCATCCCGAGATCGACAATGGCACTTGTATACTGTAGTAGATAAGCTAGTGCCAATCCAGAGGATGTTCCTTAGAACGCTTGTCAGGCAGTCAACTAATGAAGGATTTGCTGCATATCAAGGGCTGGGTATGGAAGCAACCCGTCTGCAATCAGCTACATCCTTTACATCAAGGAGCATTTTGAGGTCATTAGTTGCTGCGATGGAGGAATTGGAGCTTAATGCGCATAATGCTACTGTCAAATCTGATCATGCTCATATGTATCTCTGTATCTTGCACGAGCAGAGAATAGATGATCTTGTGCCTTACACCAAGTATTTGCGTCTACAATTTTTATAATATTATTTGGTGTTTATTGTTGTTGGATACACAAAGTTCCTTATATATGTGGTACTGTCGTTCAGGAGAGTTGACATAGATGCTGACCAAGAAGAAGCTGATGTTCACTCAATTTTGGAAGAACAGGCTAGGGAAATTCATGCATCAGTTGGTGTCAGAATGCACAGGTTAGGTGTTTGTGAATGGGAAGTTAGGCTCTGGATGGCATCGTCTGGACAAGCAAATGGTGCTTGGAGGGTTATTGTCACAAATGTGACTGGTCACACCTGTGTGGTACATGTAAGTTATCCCATCAGATAGATTCTTTCAGGAAAAGCCTTTGATTAACCTTGGCAACTACTGACAGAGCTTTTAAATGAATTGTGACTTGAAGAGGAATGGATAAACTCTCCCCATTCTGTTCACTCCATAGAAATTAGACTAGAAGAGGAATGGAGGTATATATGCACCAATTGTGTGTAGACTCCT
>JANIMX020000039.1:197973-209233 GCA_024582655.2 Erythroxylum kunthianum
TAATAATCCAACCTTAATCATCTTTTTCAACTTTATTCTATTTATAAACACCATAATCACTAAAATGCCCTTAACTATTAAAAATCATACTTTACCCTTACTTTTTGTCACTAATACCAAAAATACCCTTCTGGAAAGAAAATTTTATTTTTACCCCTTAACCTTTGCATTTTCATATTTGCCCCTTAATGCAACTTAAATTTTCAAAATTTTACCATCCATCTTCACCCAAGTTTTTCTCCTATCTCCACTTCTTTTCACATTTTCCAGCCACATTTTCTCTATTTTTATCTATTCTCATGGCTTTAATTAATGCTCCAAACAATCACAATATGTAATCTAACTATAAACTAGTATATGATAGCTATGAACCACACTAAAAGACTTATAAAAGTTGCTGAAAATTTTACCTATGTTTTAAAATTTTTTAGAGTTGTTAGCCTCCACAGATTCCTCACAATTTGCTTCAAAACAATCAAAATGAGGGAACATAAGAGGAAAGATCCACATGTAGGAGAAATTCTACATGCACACACATTTACCAGCTGGAAAGAAAGGGAGAAGATGGTGTTTTCGTCGGTGAAAGAAAAAAAAAGCAATATGCTGGCTTTTGTTTTATTTAGGTGGTTAATGGGTTGGGTTTTACATTTGGTTCGCAAGAGTCTTAACTAAACTCTCATGTAGAAATACTGTAAAGAAGACCTTTTGTTAGCTGTAGACCGCTGTAATGAGAAGTTAACCCTGCGTTTGGTTACTGTCTCTACTTGCGGAGACGGGTAACAAAACATAAAATTCTTGTTTATGAAATTGTTTAATTGTTGTGACCCTGCGTTTTGTAACCTGACACCGGTTAATAGAGACAAAGTTTTTTTGTTCCTCCCTTAACCTAGTCACGAAAATTTTTGTGTCAGTGACAAGAACTGTACACGCCCATAAGACAAAAATACCCCCACATAATTGGCTTCATCTTCATTTTTTTTCAATAACTAATTTCATTAAATATTTAGACAATACATTTTTTTACTCTTTATTTATAGATTCAATTTTTAAAAAAATACTAATACACATCATTTATTTTAAAATAATCAATTAATTACATATTTTCATTCATATTACACTACAAGGGTATTTTAGTCATTCACACAATTGTTCTGTTTTGTTCTGTCAATGGCAAAACATTCCATTATCTCTAATTTTTGTTTTGTTATGTTCTGTCTCCGAATAGGAATCACAACAACCAAACGTAGGGTAAGAACACGTGATTACAAAAGGTTTTTATTTTAAATATCGAATAAATCATTTAATAACTTAATATTATAAAAATTAAATGATAAATTTAATCAAAACTATATTTATAAATTTTATTATTTCTTTACTCCTAATTAATCACGTCCTAAGAAATTTATTACTAATTTTACTCTTTAAGTTTTGTCGTATTTATAATGAGTTTTCAAAATTTTATCTATTATTAAAAAATAAAAATAAATCCTTCAATTATAAATTTAATGAATAATAAAATAGACACGGGAAATTGGGTTTAGCACGGGAGCTTGAATTAATTTTTTTATTATTTTAGAATATAGAAAAATTTAAATTAAAAAGCACACTCAAACTCAAAGTGAAGACAATCCAATGACCCCAAATTCTCTCACGCCCACGACAAAAGGGCGCTAAAGAGAAGTAAATATCAAAGATTGTGCTTTTTAATTTGATAATTTGGGTTTAAAATTAAAAGTTACAATTCGGGCCCACACAAGAGATTCACCCCCGCCAATTCATTCATCCATCAATCATCTCCTTCAAGAAATTATTTCCAATCAATTTCAAATTTATTGCCACCTTACATATACGCCTCTATTTCACAATTCTCCGCCGGAGGCACAGCCACCACCACCACCGCCCTCCGGGATTCCCCCACCTGGTCCTTCATCCTTCGGTTTTGATTTCATTCCTATTTCCAAGATTATTGGTTATTTGGTATTGAATTTGCCGAATTTTCGGTATTGTTGATCTAGGGTTTTATGGAATTGATGACAAAATAAGCTATGAACCGGAAGTTCAGCTGCTGCGCTATTTGCGAGACCTCTAATCGCGCTTCTATTTGCCCTTTATGTGTCAACTACAGGTACTCCTTTCACAATTTGACGACTTTGATTTCTCAACAATTTTTTACCATACGGAATGGATAGATCTTGGATTTGAAAATTTTTGGTGACAAGTTTACGTTAATGATATGTAACCTTCGAAATATATGGTTTCCATGGAAGGTCGTAGTTTTGGGGATATTTTAGTGACCGATGATGCTAACAGTGGTTGCGGTATGTTTCAGTTTAAATGAGTACAACACATCGTTGAAATCCTTGAAGAGTCGTCGAGATTCATTGTGCTCAAGATTGAGCGATGTGCTTGTTGCAAAGGTTCCACTTTAATCCACCCCATCCCATTTCAATTTTTCTCTCCTTTTCATCGTCTGAACATTTTTAATGATCATCGTACATTTTTATGTAATGGAGAAAAATGGAAATTTCAAATTGGTTTAATTTGTCTGACGATAATCAGGGGAAGGCAGATGATCAACTAAATTGGAGAGTGCTTCAGAATGAAAAGCTTGTCAGCTTGAGGGAGAAGCTTCGTCAGAAAAAGGAACAACTCGTACAGGGTTTGTTCTCCATCGAGTACCACTAAACATATAAAAGTTCTGCAACTTGTGTAGACTGATTTCCGTTGATTGTACTTCCCAGGAAAGGCGAAGGTTGAGAGGATGTCTTATGACTTGAATATCAAATATGGAGTTCTTGAATCAGCTCATAGTGTGGTATGCCTTGTTTCTTCTTATTTTAGGATTTTATGATGTTTATCTGTTGCATTGTCATAATGCATTACTCACTTGTAGGTATTTCCCTCACAGGGTAAATTATATTATGCATAGTTTGTTTCCTTCTGCAGTTAAAAAGAAATGGAGTGGAACAGCTAGAGAAATTCTATCCAAACCTTATCTGCACTCAGAGTTTGGGGCATGTAAGATATATAATTTGATTGTTTTTGGCATACCTCTTTATCTTTACCTTCAATGGATATTGTATGTGGCTAACCAACTCCTGGTTCCTGCTTACTTGGAGAGTCTACAGACTCAATGTTTGTGCTAACCTTTTTTTATTCTTTTGAAGTTTTGTTTCATTGTACTGAAGAAGATAATTGATGTGTACACAATTTTAAACTGCAGATGGCAATTACCTCTGAACTGCTGCATAAACAATCAGTAGTTATAAAACAGATATCGAAATTGTTTCCTCAACGTCGGGTAAGTGTGTCAAAATTGAATTTGTACTACATGAGTTAGCTTCCATCTTGGCTTTAACAAACTCGATGAAGGGTATATGACATTCAGTGCCAGAGCATTGAGAGCTTGTATCTGTTACCTGAGTTCATCAAATACCAATTTGCAACATCAAACTCTGATTATTGAAAAACCATGTAATGGTAATTGGAAGCCTCAAAAAGGCAAGCCTTGTGCCTTTGGTGTTTATTATTGTAGAAAAAAGTAATTGATAAGGACTGGTGATTGTAGTCTGGGGAATGAATAAAAGATAGTCGTTCATATCTTTGAAGTAACTAACTGAAGTAAATTTCTGAAAAGGGATGTAATGAAATAATAGCACCTTTTGGTCCCTGGAGGCAATAGTCTGCTGAAAGTTATTCCTTGGTTGACAATGTCTGTATCTCAGTCTTTATTTAAGCTTTGATGTGAACACCTGTTTCTTAGAGATTTCAATACCTACTTTCCAAGGGTGATCTTGAATCAGTTCATTGGTTTGTAGATAAATGTGGATGAAGAACGAAAAGACAGCTCTAGTGGCCAATATGACCTAATATGCAATGCAAGATTACCTAGAGGGCTTGACCCTCACTCTGTCCCATCAGAAGAGCTTTCTGTGTCCTTGGGGTAAGTCTATACTCTTTCTTCTCTCACAAAACAGTACAAATCTAAGTGCATGTGCATTATTAATCTTCTGTGTATAGCTTCCTGAGTTAACCTTCTATTATGTTAAAACTTGCTTCAAACGTTTGGCACTGACACTAGTTTTTACCCATGATTGGAAACTCAGATACGTGGTACAACTTCTAAACCTTGCTGTCCGTATCTTGGCTGCCCCTGCTCTTCATAACTCGGGTTTTGCAGTAAGTACTGCTGCGCCTCATTAGTAGCATTAAGCTTGTTTAGATGTTGTTTAAAGTTCATGAAGTCCCTTTTGGCCTTGGTTCATTTGTTAAATAATTGTTCATAAATGCATATACCACACATTATCATGGAACTTTTACATTATGATACTTATTTGATGTCTCAATGTCTCTTCGTATGCGTACTGATTCATCAATAAATTCGTGTTTGCAACTTCTACTTTTTGGTCACCTGTAATGCTTTGCCAGAGCACGTTTCCCAAGTGATATACAAAACTTAAGCAATTGATTATTTCAGAATCGATATAATCTAGTTTTTAAACCCATATGTAAATTCTTCTTAGGGTTCCTGCTCTAGGATATGGCAAAGAGATTCTTATTGGAATGCACGCCCTGCTTATCGAAGGTATGTTAACTTAAACTGAAGTCTATACTTAGCGCAAAGGCTGCTTGCCCTAAATGCTTTTTGTTCTATGCAGCCATGAATATCCACTTTTTATTCCACGCCAAAATTATTGCTCTACTAGTGGTGATAATTCTTGGACTGATAGAAGTTCAAGTAATTTTGGTGTCACATCGGTGGAATCAGATAGAAGACCGCACCTGGATTCTTCTAGAAGTAGTAGCTTCAATTATTCTTCTGCCTCCCCCCATTCTATTCAAATGCACAAAGACTTGCAGAAAGGGATTGCCCTTCTCAAAAAAAGTGTGGCATGCATAACAGCTTATTGTTATAACTCACTATGCTTAGATGTTCCCGCAGAAGCATCAACTTTTGAAGCATTTGCAAAACTATTAGCCACTTTATCCTCTTCAAAGGAAGTTAGATCTGTCTTTTCCTTGAAAATGGCCTGTTCAAGGTACGTCTTTGTGCATCATTTAATCTTCAAGTCTGTGATGATATACACAACAATTATTCATCCTGCTCATGTTTGTTGCACGTTAGAATACTTCGACCTGGATGCATGTCATTCAATTTTTCAGCAACTATTTCCATTTTGTGATTACCCTTTTCTAGTTAGTTTTTAGCACTTAAGATTGCATTTGGTTATTTTAGATTGAACCACTTTCTTATTGAGTTCTAGGTCGTGCAAGCAAGTCCAGAAATTGAACAAATCTGTTTGGACTGTAAATTCTGCCATCGCGTCAAGTGCTTTATTGGAGAGTGCACATTCCCTACATCTTACGGTATGTATAAATTTTGTTTTCTGTGACAATTTTCTGTAGTTAAGTTGAGGACTCTACTTAGTTACACAAAGCAGCAGTATTCTAACCATTACTGATTATATAACTTAACACATTTGGTTATATTCTCATCATTATTGGAACCTCAGATATAAATCTCTGTAGTTGCATTTCTTGAGTGTTTCATGCTTGCTCTTTGTTTGCAGAAAAACATAAATGATAGTAATTTTCCAAATTCTGCCACAAGTTTTCTCTATGCTGCTGAGATACCGGACACTGGAAAGACTGAAAGCCTTATTGAGGAATGGGATCTTGTGGAACACCCAACTTTTCCTCCTCCACCATCAGAAGCTGAGGATGTTGAGCATTGGACTCGAGCCATGTTTATTGATGCCACAAAGAAACGTTGAGGTGATTATACAGTCCTCAATTCTTTTTGCAAGTTATCAGGCAGATAATTCCGGGCTTACTAAACATTGAATGAGTACAAACGCGATATGCCCCACAATATCTAATTGAAAAGTTGTACATACTCAATATTGGTGCTTATGGAAAGAACCAGTATGGCCCCACTTTTTGATAAATCTAGTGAGTTATCTTGGTATCACCTTCCAATGCCAACTTCATATTCGTGTAAAATGTGCAAAAAGCAGAGTGCTCTTTTCATTTTCTAAGGTTTTGAAGAAGGGAAGGATGGAATTTTTGCTTGTCTTGTGTTTTCCTCCTAGAAGCTAAGAAACCCAACTTGGATTTACCTTTCAGCTCAAGTCATTCTCAAAATTTTTGACTCGTGCTGGAACTTTGTGGGCTATGTTTTATTTTGTTGCAACTTGTAACATTATCTCATTCTGTTTTCTTTCTATATGTTTAAAAAATTAGTTGATTTTAGTTCTTCATTTTCTCCAACATAGTTCATCATTTTTATGCTTTGTTGGCTTATCAATAAGTTCAATTTTGTGATTTATGTTTGTCTAAATTGATAGGTGAAGTAAGCAGATGTACAGGATAACTTACTCGGCCGTTTTCCACTGTATGTAAATAGAGAAACCTTTCAGTTGGAATGTACATCCATGATATAATCAATGCCTAATATATTAACTTGTTTTATTTTCCTTGGGGTTGATAAGTTGATTCCCCATTTCAACAAAATAGTAACATTTTAGTATATATATCACCTGCTTGGCCTCTCTTAGGCCTGAGCAACCAAAATATGAAAACATCAGATATTCTATTTCGTAGTCAATGATAATTCGATATTGCTTCATCATCTACAAAACCTTTGGACTGTCTGATGTCTCATCAATTTATACTTTTGAAGTTTATAAGTACCTGCACACCCTGCTGTTTCGGCTATTTTGGCTTTAGTTCAGTTCTCAGTTTGACGCTTTAATCATCTACAATAATTCATGGAGACGAAAAGGTTAATTTTCGGCAACTTCAATCCTATTGTGACTTATTGCCACTGTCGATGACATGACAGCGTCTGTTAACGATTAACCCTAGTTGCACTTCGATTTTGAAGACTTACCAAATACCGATGTCTAAATCCCTTCGGGAAGTTCCAACTTACAAGTACCTTGAACTTGAACCTTTTTTGGAATAAAGACATGACGAAGTGTGATACAAAATTGCGCAACACCTGATTAAAGTGGAAAATATTCGACGCAAAACTATGTGATCAAGCTGATAATACTTTATATTTGTTTAACCAAGCCGTCACACATAAGTGGTAAAAAGTGCAGAGACATGGTGTCATGAGTTTATGAAGGAAAATCTAAGGTTATTCGACCTATTTATCATTCTCCAAGCGGAGACTTTGCTCTCGCATTTACAGGTTCATGCTCATCTTTTCATATTTTCGAACTTGTACCATATCATTCAAACTCATCCGCTCAAAAAAAGAAAAGCAAAGTCAAAAATCGATTTCAGCAACTATCTATGAATCCCTTATGAAGAAAAGTTTTATGATTGAAAAGTGAATAAAAGAAGTGAGTCGGAAAGAATCTTAAAATCTCAACAAGACGCTAGAGGGGGCAAGAGCTGGTTCGCCGAAGTTGGTATCGTGGCACAGTATGAGTTATATCAGAAGATAGGACCATGTCCACTTCCTGCTTGGGACAAATGACAAATGAGAAAACAATAGTTCAGAAATTCTGCATCGTTAACTCCAACATGAGAAGCTGTTTTCCTATGTGATCTTCATTCATTTCTTTTGTATGAATGGTTACTTCATTTGCTTTAATTTGTGTAGGATGTTGTCAAATTATGCAAGCTAACAAGTACAACAAATGAAAGTGTGAATCCTGATAAATCGATGCAATCTGTAATGGTTTTGACCAAATAGTAGTGAACTCGGTTGGAACAATGAAATTTCATTAATATTGATTAAATTTTGTTAATCTTGATCTCCTAGATGAACTTTAAAATGGATTATCATGACCTGTCCTCTAAAGTAGTCATTTCTGGATGTCTGTGAATTTAAGTTCTGTTTCCTCATCAATTAAACAATAAGGAAGTAGTCATTTCTTTGGAATACCAACGAGAATAATCATTCATGCCGATCTGAAAAAATGTGGATTCAGTACCTTGTGTTTCTTGAGCCATTTATTCTTTTCTGTCAAATGAAACACTTTGTTCTCCAACTGATTAATATAAGCCTGCAAAACATTAAAGAAACGTTCTAGGGATCAACTTCAATGGCTGATTTTTAACTGTATCAAAAGAGAAACACGTCGCCAAATCGATTTCAAAGATAACCTGCTTCCTTGCTCTCGACCTTGCAGCAGACTGACGATTTTTTATCATCCTCTTTTGCCTCCTCTCAATGGTTTTCTCCATCGTTTCCTCCGAAAACCGGCGCTTCTTGTCAACACCTTCTTGAGATTCTGAAGATTTTGCAGACATTGTTGACATAGACATTGCCATAACCATTTGGCTCTCGGACTGTCCCATGTCCATGACCGAACTGTCATAAACTGTTCCGGAAGAGACATGAAAATTAGAACCCAACATTGTCATCTGATGCTGCTGTTGTGCTGTTGCCATCTGAAACCTGTACCAATCTTCCTGTTGAGACACTACAACCACAGGATCGAGGCCCATAACTGGCTGATGATCGAGTAGCGATCCGTTTTGATATCCTAGATTGATCACACCGGCGCGGACTAGAAAATCTTCAAGCGTAGTTTCTCCAAGGCTTTGATGATGGGATCTACTCGTTTCCATGGTGTTTGCATCTTCTTGATGAACAATGTCCTTCCACACCTCATCCACCGTTTTCTTACAGAAAGTCTCATTCAAGTTAAAGTTCCCTCGAGCCAACGAACCAGGCGATGAAGAATTAGAAGAAGAAGAAGAAGAAGAAGGATTTTGCATCAGCTGTCCTTCTTCAATGGACGTCACATTTTTCATTAACTCATCGTAATGCATACGGTTCATAGGCTTGGGTGCACAATCCATATGACCATATAATGGTCCTTCTCTAGCCAGAGATGGGAATTGCTGCTCGTTAGCACTATTCGGTGACGCCATATCTTTATTTTTCTTACGTCACATATCAACTGATTCCCCGAAGTTCCCAGTAATCAGGGGACAAGTAAAGCTCTCAAACAATCACTTTTGGAGATACCGGCAACGTAGTAAATCAAATCACATGAGATTAAGTTGGAGTGTCAGTTAAAAAAAAGTCTTACAGAATCATGAATCTTTTTGTGCAATTCTGTAAGTGAAAATGATTAATGGGATTAATCATAACGATTGCTCACAAAAAAGTTCACGTCTTGAAGAGTGTACTTGGATCTTTGAATGCTAAGAACTACTGGGTATGCAAGTGAACATGGATATAGTAACAATGACAAGAATGGCCAAGAGTGAAATCACGAGCCACCAGAAAGATCGAAGAAACAGTTAGAAGGAAAGACCTGGCTGAAGTTGACGAAGTGGTTAGTGAGATCCTATTTTTGGATGAAGCGAGAGAGAGGGGAAAGAAATCTCCAACAGCCAAAGCTGATTTTCGTGCTTAATTAGTGGGAAAAAAGAGCAGAAAACTCTAACACCCTAACTAAGACGAAATGGCCAAATGTTTCACATTTTTCTGTCTCTTCTCTTGCACTCTTAATTCCACTCTCAGATTTTATGGGGATCTTTTATTTCTAGATCTCCAAGTCTTTTGGGACTTGGCAGACAGCTTAGTACAGTATGGTGGTACTCATTGTACCCCTGACCCAGGAGTAACAGTAAAACCGTTGAGAGTCGCTACAGACTTTGTTTGACAGGTTAAATAAATGAAAGGTGGGCTAAGCCGTAGTGGACCAAATTCTAAATATTTTAACGTATCATAACAATATAAATTGTTCTATTTATTATAGATAACTCTACCTGTCACATTTTAGTGAGAAAAAGACAAGAGTATCCATTACCAAACTACTCTTCTTAACCTCACACCATTTTTAGTTACAACAATCCTATCCATTGGTGGGTTAAACTCGAAGCTTTTGGAATATTATCTGGACATCCATTTAAGAGCAAAATAGAACCCAAGTCATAAGATAATACCCAAATTTTTAATATGAATAAATTCAAATTTGAATTCTATCCAATTTCGGATATGGATTAACTCTTTAAAATTGAAATTGAAATTAATTTTAATTTAAAATTTGCCGATTATTTTTTGGTGAATGTTAAGTGTCCTGCGAATAGTTTAGGTCAGGGTGTAGTCCAACTGTCCAAGCCCATTAAGTGAGCGGGCAAGGAAAGCTCAACATAAACTAATGGTATTGCCAGTTGTATGAACAAGAACAAGAACAAAAAAGGGTATTTTTCCAATTAGAGTGTCCACTGTCCATAAGGGAAATGGTCAATTACATGGCATATCTGAGGAATTGGTGCTCTTTGGCCTTTAGACAAGAAGAAAGTGAGCGTGACATTAGGTTCTAGTAAAAAATGATGGCCCTAACTTCTAACTTATGTTTCAGACCAAACATATTCTCATATGAATGGAAGTGTGCAACGACTTTTAGTTTTACCCCAAATTCCTTTTAGTCCTTAAAAACAAAAGCTTGATTGCATAGCATGTCATGTTGAGTTCAGTTAGAGTGAAACAAGATACAATTGTTATAAATTAAATTTAAAGAAGAGGAATATTCCAACTTAGTTACTGCCGCTGACTTGGGGAATTCTTTGTCCACATGTATATGGACAAATAATTCCCATTTCCAGTGGCCAGTAATGCTTCCTTCTCTTAGTCCACCAAATTTCGCTGGAGAATCATTCACTCCAACCAAACGGCTCTTTTGTGTTCTCTACACCAACATGATTCGTCATTTATGACTTCACTTTTGTATGGATTCCTACTTATTTGGGTCACCTGAAGTTGATGTGGCACAATTTTGATAATTTATTAACGTCCACATACCCCATAAAAGGATACGTGGACGTCACAATCACATGCACACATACTCAACACATTCGCATCGGAAAAACAAACATAAATCATACATGAGCTGCGGAACAAATTAAATTAAATAAATAAAACAGTTTGTACAATAGCCACTTTCATTAATATTAAAAAAATTAATTACAACATGTTCGGCCTTGTAAGCCAGTTACAAAAACTAACACAAAAATAACAAAAGACAGACTATTCTGTTGGCTTCTGCGGTCGTGATGTCCCTGTCTGATCTTTATCTCGCTCCTAACCTACACGGAGAAAACACTCCGTGCTAAGCTTACGTTTAGTGAAAAAACAACACTCATAAATAAAAACATAGATCGTCTGTTTGACAGACGTTTATAACTCATGTACATTTTAAACATAAATCAAATCACAAAATTGAAACACAATAGAGGGAATCATATCCCTTTTCACATGCATTTATCTCATTCTCAATATTGATTA
>JANIMX020000039.1:296620-306675 GCA_024582655.2 Erythroxylum kunthianum
TTATTACCATTTCATTCCCCGTTGAATAAAATGATCAACAACACCTTATCCATTGCTGCAAAATTCAAAGAAAGACATTGTCTCTCACATCACCACTAATGCAACAGGAGACAGAATTGAAAAAATAATAACAATTAAAAGTGACATTACCCGCGTGAATGCAACTTTTGTTTGTTTGTAATGAAACCTCGCTTAGTGGGAAAGTAATACAAAGAACATAAATACTCTCACACATGCATCACAATGTTTAACAATTTCATAATTAAACCTGATTTCGAGTTTCACCTACAACTAAACAGGACGACACATTTCGGCTCTTAAACCATTTAGAGACATAATCAGACGTTGTGTTCTTCACAAAATTTGTAGCCCTATGTGTCTATTTTATTGTGTCAAAAGATCAGCCCTTTTGGATGTCTACAACTTAAGATATCCTCAAAATACTAGACACTGGTCGGATGAAACTCTACCACCGTGACAAAAAATTGAACTCACTTCGAACCAACTTTCACACCATTTGTGGGCAAACTCACAACTGACTTCCTTCATATGAATTCAAGACCTACATGTTTAGGTTACCTAGTTCAAATTTTAGCTTAATTCAATATACATAGACAAAGATATGGCCTCTGGACCAGGTACTGGTCAGTAGCCATATACGAAAATCAGGATGTAAGTCCATACAAAGCAAATATCTCTCCAGACATATTTCCATACCTTTGCCAAACTTCAAGATTTTCTTCACAACAATGACTTCTTTCCTTTAGCTTCACTTCTGCTCTCTTTCTAATTCTTCAGACCACTCTACGAAAATAATCTAAGTTCTAACCTTGTCTGAACCACTCTTTTTATGCTTTAGTTATAAATCATACACTTGTCGAATTTTAATAGGGTCTTAGCTTTTCTCAAGCAAAGTCAATTTTACATGTAACCCGCTATCGTGTTTAATTTTCATAACTTAACCCGATATCAGGTTTATTTATACCTCAGTCAACGCCAGTCCTTATTTAGTCAACCCAATGCCTCAGTCAACGCCAGTCCTTATTTAGTCAACCCAATTCAACTTTACCCGATATCGGGTTTCATTTTGTTGCTTCAGTCAACGCGACCTCCTTCAATCAACACAATCGCAACGTAACCCGATGTCGGGTTTCATTTTCTTGCTTCAGTCAAACTTCCTTTCTTCAATCAGTGAACTATAACGTAACCCGATATTAGGTTTCATTTTACAACGTAACCTGATGTCGGGTTTAACTTAATTCTTCTTGGAATACCTTTTAATTAAACCTGATGTCAGGTTTAATTTCTCTTAACAGAACCCGATGTCGGGTCTAATTACTTCATTCCCTTCTTTCAATTTATTCAACGCACGTACCACTCTCCCATACAGAATTCACAACATTACTTTAATAATTTCTCTATCCATTTCAAGCTCTTCCACATTACTTCATATATGTTTTATACCTTGAGATTAAATAGGAGAAGAATGCTTGAAGATTTGATGAAGAAGCTTCAATGGAGGTCCTATGTGCGATTGATGTAGAAGCTTGAAGGACCCAAGATGCGAAAATCTTGAATGTGGGAAGGAAGAATGGTAGAGGAGGCGTTGTAGACTGGAAGGAAATGAGACGTTAATGATAGAAGACAAGCAAGGATATTTTCGTAAAAGAGTATGAGGGTAATATAAGCTCTTAAATTTTAAGATTTTAATTTTAATGTTTGTTTAAGCATCTAATATAAAATTGGGTATAAATGTAATAAGTTTGATTGAACTGTTGTAAACGCTTTTTCACTAAAAGATGGTTAGAAACGAATGAACAAATTTGCATAAGAATGTTTAAAAATTCCTCTCATTTAAATGCAAGGTAGTTTTTAGCGTGGAAGCTTGTGTTGGTTCACATACCTCCGTGCAAGAGATATTTGAGTTGCATAAGAATCTCACACAACTAAAACCGCCAGCCTGGAGATTTTTCAGATACTACAAGTACAACAGCGTTAACTCCCAGAGCTCCGACTCTGGGTAAATTCTTCGTCGTTGTTGGTTGCGGGTTTTGTTTTAGCAATTAGTTACAGTAACCTTTACCAGTGTCCCTCTAATATTTTGGTCACGCAAGAGAAGGTCGATAAACCTGTTTATAAACTTAGCATTTTATGTAAAGTATCTTTAAATGAATTAGATCGCTAAAGTTGGGATCTTTAAATCTATGAGGAAATCCAATAGTCGGAATTAACTTCTTTAGACTTTGAAACATGAGAATTACTTCTATAAAGAAAATGACAATCAAACACAATCACAAGCAAATATGCACATCCCACCAACACACCAAAATCCCATTTAAAAGTATATCAGTCACCAGTGTCTCGGTTGCCCCTTTGGCTAACTGAAAATAATAGCATCAGTAGTTTACTAGCAACTACGATCTAAAGAAGAAGTCAGCTCCCAACTGCTAAATAGTACCTGCAAACATAGAACATCAAGACAATAATGTCAAACACCGCAGTTGTTATGAAAATGTGCAACTGGTTCCACATAAATTTCAGAATGAATGAAAATCAAGATTACAGCAACTTGAATCTAACTTATTTCAATGGAGCCACGGGCAAAGCAAGGCTTTATGTATGGGGAGTAACATGGGACCTTTCGTTCCTCCAGTAAAGAAAGTTACTAATATTAGCTTTCAGGAAAGAAGAGATATGGAAGTGCTTGTCCACAATTTATAGAGGATGTTTCTGCAATAGGCAAGGCAACCCATGCAGCCAAATGCAAAGCATGGAACGAGTTTTGCTTTACCGTCCTCGTATCTGTGCTTTTCAACTGAGACCTGAAGTTTCTAACAAAATTTGCCACTAATTATATCAAATGGACGCCAGTTTCACGACATGGTATGTCATAAATCCATTGACTCAAGAAAATATTGGAATATGAATAAAATAATACATTGCCAGCGTTCCATCTTGACATGCCCAGACTCACTTCTGCAGTAGAAGGAAGATAGTACTCGTGTGCAAATTATAATGAATATACTGCAACATGGTTAACAAGTCAATTTGTCAACTTAAAATCAATATACATCCTGGTACAAAAGTCACTCAATAAATGGAATTATTCTGCAAAAGAATCTCATATAACAGTAAGCATACCTGTACAGATACTACTGCACGACAAAGTGCAGATATTGTTTCACAAAAAGCAAGCTTCCACAGCTGAAGCTCTTTGGTATCCAGCATCAACCCTGCTAAGTAGTTCTGTATAAGATGAAGTTAATGGAAGATCTTGATCACTATTTACGTCCTCTGTTTCATTGTATCCCTTAATGCCATCGTCTTCCATGACCCCAACATACTCTATATCATTTTCAACTGGTTGATTCATGTGAATGATTTTACCAAAGAGCTGAAATGTGCTATTGCCAACTCTTACTGGGTTGCTAGCCTGGTTTCCAGCAAGATTGCCAGAAGACTGCACACTACTATGACTAAGACTATCTGGAGATAAACTCTCAGATTGTGAACTCCCAATGTTCAGCTCAGTAGATACACTTTTCAACTTTGGTACCGTATTATTGCCGAAGGTAACATCAGTTCGAATCTGAGAAGCTGCTTCACTTAAAAAATTGGAATAAGTGAACATAGAGAAAGGATCTTGCCTGGCTCCCTGCATGCCAGCAGGAAAATTGTGGGAATTAAACAATGGTGGGCCCATGTGCCCCATTGTTGAATTTGATAGGTCTGACAGCGGAAAGAAAAGCTCTGGCTCTCCAATCGTCACCATTCCAGAATTTTCAGGAAATCTGAATTTCTTAGAGGGGTGAAAAGCAGCATTAAACTGAGGTGTCGGTGAAACAAATTCAACTTGCCAAGGGCTCACTCTCTTTGCATTTTGAAGAACTTCAGGTTCATCCCAGTTAACCTGTGTTACAGAGAGAGATAGAGAAAGAGATGGACAAAGAAAAGGTGGTGCACTTTTTAACTAATGCGCAAGTAGTAAAATAACATTGACAAGCTGAACCAAAAACAAAAGAAATAAGAAGCAACAGAAGAAAGCGCAATTACATTCACAAGTTTCAATTTATACATGCAGTCTATTTCATTATGCAACCATGTAACTTACAAGGAGAGACAATAATATCAATATCACTTGAGCCACATTCACTTGGTTATTGCAGGCAATTAAAATCCAGCTAGAAATTAAATGAAAGGGAATCCTTCATTCTATGGCTTGCTGACATAAAAGCTTGACAAGAAAAAAAAATATTACGGTGTGTTTGCCAGTGAAAAATACCATTTTGGACTATTATCAGTAACAACTTCATACACTTTATTACTTCAAACACAAAGAAAACAAAAATAACATTGCTTGCTAACATTAATTCACCAAATCAGAGAAACCAAGATCAAAATAATATTACGTCTCCAACAGAAAATAGTGAAGAATTCAAAACACAAGCATCAAATCCACTTACTCATGCAATTGCAAATTCTCATAGTAGGTCATGCCCTAACATGGTTTCCTCGATGATAACTTTTGCCTAATCTACAATATCCACATAACAAATATTACACCAATGAACTTACTGTGCACATATCCTCACGAGAAAAATAGAGACAAACAAGTTTTTTCTTTGCACACAAATTCTGTTCCAATCCAATTCAGAAGTGCTCCTTTTGGGCGCATATGTATTTAATACAGTTGTACATACTATATATACCTGAAGCATGCGCCAAGGAGAGCCTCGCCACGGCCCAGAATCGGGCATTGAAGCAACAGCCACTGTCCCCTGAAACCACGTCATTCTCGACGAATCCTCCGTCTCCATAGCCATTTTCACTCTCAACCCAGCAGTCCACAACACACTAAGAGCAGCCTCCACCGCCTCAGCTCTCACCACGAAGTCCGAATACCAACCCGCCTTGGGATAATACACCACCTCAAACGGGAGCCCCTGCGCCGCCATCTCCGCCGCCCCCGCCACCGCCTCCGGCGACACTCTCCCCCGCCCGCTCCTCGAGAATCCATCTTCCTTCACCTTCGCTTCACTATGACCAATCTGCTCACGCCACCTGGCGAAATCCCCACCGCCATTGTTGAACCTCGCCGACCTACGCACTCCGATGAACATCTGTCCTCTAGAATTCCTCATAAAAACCACAGAATCGCCAGCGATCAACTTCTTGCTGTTCACAAACTTGCTCCATCCAGTAGTCAATAAATGCCTCCGCGGCGTTCCCCGATAAATGTGCCTGAACTCCCAAGCAACTCCATGAATGTCAGTGACGTGTAGCTTCTGCACGGGAGGCTCCACTTGGTAGTTCAACGGCGGGAAGATCAAATCGCCACAGAACCTCGGAACGGAGAAACCGCCTCCGTTATTCGCGTCCGACGGCGTTAGAATTTTAGCGAACGCCACAATCTTATCGTCATCGCAACCGTCCCGCGGGATTCTAGGAGAAGGTTCTAGATGACCGACGGAAGGAGTAAGGAAAGGAACAAGAAGAAGCCTAGCATAGACCTCATCAGTGACCTCATCAGCAAGTAAATGGACGGCGGAGATTCGACAAGGAATCAAGGGTTTAGAGAGGAGGAGGTTGGAAAGAACCCGACTAGACGTAGAAGCAAAAGACTGCTCCATGTGACCTTGAGGGAAGTAGTAAACCCTACAATCGACGGCGGGTATCTGGACGCAGGAGCCGGCGCAGGCACGCCAGATTCTGGGGTCGAGGCGGCGAAGATCGGCGGAGGACGACGGAGGCATTGGACAATTAGGGTTGGGAAAACTAGATTAGAGAGTTTGGAGAGTAGAGAAGAGAAGGGTTTATTAACATATGAGAATGTGTCTCTATCATGAAAAGAGTGAGTGTGCAAGTGCGAGAGAAAAGGGAAGACAGTGCCGTCCGGGAGTCGGAGAGAAGTAATAGCGCAGAAGTTGAGGAACCATTTTATCATTGGTCAGATTCTTTCTCTAAATTACGATTTTAACTCATTCTTATTAAGAAGAAAAAAAAGGACCGTAACTAACTTATGATAATATCTTTTAACTATTTTTTTGAAGTAATATATTCGTTAGTTTTAATTAAAATGAATATTATGTTTCTATTTACTTAGAAAAATACAGACACGACACCATATGTTCCATTGCAATATTTGTTATTTAAAGACTTCATGTTTTCCTTCACTACAACTAATGACAATTTATTTAAATTCACTTCATAATCAATTAACAAATTAAACAGTTGTGTAAAAGTCATTCTCCTTCAAGATAATGCTTCTTTTTTATTTTATATTTCGTAATGCAATTTAAAATAAAACAAGATAAAGTATTAACAGACAAATTTGGGAAATATTAATTGTAGAAAAATTGAGTAATTAGATAACATATTTAAACTAGATATTCATTATGCATCATCGCTTAATTTTATAGCTGATAATGACTAAACTATGACAAATTAGGACGAAGGTTGAAATTGCTTAATAGTTAGTTAGTCTCTTAGAACGAAAACGGAGTATCTTAACAAATAAAGATCATAAGAGCCCAACAAGAACGAAACAAACAAAACTCAAACGACTTTGTAGGTGTGATGTGATCAGTTGTAAGGTAAATTCAGATTAGTTTAGAAATTAAATAATCAATTATAAACTATTTTAGAAACTAAATTATATAATATGTAAAAATTAAATAACAACTTTATAACAATTGAATGTGTTTTAAAAACTTTTATTAGCACATAAAATCTAATTAAAAATAAATATCTTTTTTTTTTACATTATTTCAATAATTATTGACCGCAATCTTATTAAAAAACGTATGTCTAATTGCAATTTTCATTCAAAATATTTGTTTTCAAACATATTAATATGGCTAAATTGCACTTCCAATCCCAAACTTTTTGACTATGATTTAACTTAAAAGGTAAATGTAGTTCGAGCAAAGAAACAGACTTTAAAAACTGAAACAGACAACGTCACAAAAACATAAAGACCACTGCAACTAGCAAAGAATCATTGGACCGGAAGCTGTCACAATGATCTCTTTTATTACATTAATGGACACCTATCAATAAGATCACCATACAACACATACGGCCCCTTGCAGTAAGACAAATAGTAGTTCAAACATCCAACAAAAACAAACGGCAAACGCATTCAAAGTTGACACGAAAGGCCTTTTTCAAGCAGTTACTACCACTTACTCCTGTTCCGATTCAGACTCCGCACTCTGAAGCCACTCAACAAAAGGCTTAACATTCTTCCAAACTATGGAGTATTTATTACCACCAGTTAGGCCTTTATTGTACCAATCCAAGATCACTTCTTCTTCTAACACGTCATTGTCATACAATACCTTGACAACCAACGCAACCTCTTTCACTGCTTCGGATTTTGCTTTCCCACAAAATGATTCAATGGCGTTCAGAAGAACAATTTGTGATCCATCATCCTCAGTTGCTGCTGCAATGTAGTTCTTCTTCTTGGTAACTTCTTTTGCTAAACCTTTCTCAACACCCTCAAAGAGAGCAGTGAACAGAGCTGTCGTAACTTCCTGAGATGTCCCAGAAAGTGAACCCAGGAAGGATTTCAGCTGGCTTGGAGAAGAACCCTTTTTCAGATATTCTTTTATTGCATCAACAAGCCTGTCTTGAGTGTCAGTAGCCCTAGAACCATTCTCATGCGCTGGCGACTTCTTTCCATGATTCGGTTTCTCTTCATCAGTAGATAACATGACCATATCTGCAGTAACAGAACTCAACTGTTCCTGTATACGTTGTTTAGCAGCTGCCAATGATGTATCAGTCTGCCACTGGACATGGTCGTCATCATAATCATCAGCAGTTGTGTGGTCATTTTCACCAGCCTGACTGTGAGCTGGGGAGTGATCAGAATCAGAACCATTGCTTTTCTTCTTGGTTGATGTACCTTTTGAAGCATCTTTGGAGCTGGTAGAAGAGCCTTTCTTCTTTCCAGTCTCTTTTTTCATCTTCCTCTGCTCCTCATCTGCTGCCTCACCTTCCTTCATCCTTTCTTTCTCAGCCCTCCTCATAGCCTTCTTGTCTTTGGATCCTTTTTTCTGTTCAGGTGGGTTCTTAAGGATAAAAGTTGTCAGTTTGTCCCTCATATCGACATCGGAAACAAACCCACAGGCAGCACACTTTAGGCTAATCATCTGTGTCTTACTGATGAGAATCTCCGTTTCAGGATTACCACAACCATAGCACTGAACATATTTCTTGATGAAGTTCTCGAGAAGCCCTGCAAGCTTTGCAGTTTCATGAGCCCCATTCACAAGTGAAGTACCAGTCTTCTCATCAAATTTTGATTGGGCACCAAGCTCATTTCCGAAGTACTTTGTGGTGTAAGAAGCTGGTCTACCTAGAGCTTTTGCAATTTCAACCATATTAACTACATTGGTCTTGATGCCATTTCCCCTACCTTCAGTTTTAGTTACCATTTTAGGCATCTTGTACCTGTAAAAGGCATCATCCTTGTTGGAAGCACCAATATTCTGTAAAGCCATCTTGATGTATGGAATGAAGACACAGATGTCAAACTATTCAGAAGCCTCTAGACAGGCTCCTTGCAGAAGAAGAAGGTTGTATAAACTGGCAACCTAGAAGACGTGTACTATGGCCCTCAAATAACTCAATATGCATGCAGCCAACTTTATCTGAAAAATGTCTATTCTTTTTTCTAGACGTAGGACTGTACTCTCCGAGTAAACCAATTGATGACAGAAAGAAGGAGGCTCTTTCAGACATAAAAGAGGATTCAAGCTTAACGCCCTCCACTTTGTCAAACTGCAGAATAAAGCAGACTGAACTGCAAACTTCCTGAAATTCAACAACACACTTCCAAGATAAGTTGACAATCATGAAGATCTAGGGCATCAATCAGATACCCCTGGTATAAAGAAATGTACTGAACATCAACAATTCAACAATAAACAAAGCCAAATAGCATAAACACAAAAAAAAATTCATTTAGAGATAGTCATATGCAAGTAAATTTGAATTTGCACGACTCCCTGGGACAAGAGATCAACAGGAAAAGAAAAGCAAAAGCCGAACACTGCGGAGAAGACATGCAAAACCAGGTGCTCTTCTAGGTTAGTTAAAAGATTACCTAAAACAAAATCCTAATAAACAAGTCTTAATATTATTACCAAACCTGCTAGAAAGGTCTAAAACAAATACAGAAAATCCAGTACGCATAAAGATTTAGATATAAAGACTACATGTCGGAGAAGAAAGAAAAGAATAAAAAAGAACCGAAAACACATAAGATGTAACAGTTTTTCAAAATCTTTTCTTTTTTTACAAAAATAATCAAAATTCGCACGTCAACCATGAAATACACCCTGGTCGAGAAATAAATCAGATGAATATAATCTAACGCCTAGAACCAAGATGATTCGTATAAAGGCCACAATCAAGACTTTCAAGTCCAACAAACACACTCCAGCAGATGACGTATTATTCGTCTAAGCTCAAAAATCGGAATCCCTCTGAATCAAGAACATCCAAATAGTAACACCAAATAAGAACGAAATTCGCAGATCTATCAAGATTTGGCAACAAGGAAATTAATTTAAACCTCCAGAAAATCAACGTAACTTGACACATTAATTGGCTCAATCGAAACACGAAAAAATCGATAATATTGAACATAGCTGGGTGAACAAGTATTAAAAGAAACGAACGAACCTTGAATTGAAGCGAGACAGGGAGACTGGATAAGTATTGGTGTTTGAATAGCGTGCGCTGCGTATGAACGGTGTGGGTATAGGGATGCCTTTATATAGCCGATTGGACAGGCTTGTTAGGGCAACCTGCTTCCTTTTTCGGCCAATTGTACTTTCGCTTTTCCTTTTCTCTCTATGATCCGTATAAATCAAAGAATCGGCCGGAAAACGGAATGGAACAAGGGCCTTCGGTACCGGTCTTAAGTATCGGTCTGTACCAACCCTTCTGGCGAGTACCGGCCGGTATTCGAAATTCTGGCTAAATACCGGCCGAAAATACAATTATGAAAAAATATAGGGTTAAAAAAAATTTCTACCAAC
>JANIMX020000040.1:1879-19868 GCA_024582655.2 Erythroxylum kunthianum
AACGAACATAAAATTTGTTGGTAACTATTTACCAACAAGGGTTTTACCAACAATTTAAATCCCTTACAATTCCGTTGATAATTGCATTTACTAAGGAAAAATTCAACTATACCAACAAAAAAATTTCATTGGTAATTTGCATTTTTCTTGTAGTGTTTATTCTTTTAATTTGGATTCTAAGTAATATACATTCAACCAATATATAGAATAAGAATATTAACAACTCAATTTTCGATATACAACGCACAACACCTAACAGGCTGAATTATTGTGTGTTTTGCTACTGGCCTATTTCTATGCCTTAATTCAATCATTGGGTCCTTAACCATGTATATACTTATATATAAGGCCAACATTGTATTTGATCTGAAAACATAAACCAGTAAGACGCAAAATCGCAATTACTTTTCCTAATCTTCCAAAACTAAACACATCACAAAGGAAAGAAGACAACCTATCAACAACCATCCGCTTGGTCACTATCCCTGAAGTCACAATTTGCATGTTTTTTAGTAGTAAGTCACTATCTCAGTACCATAGAATACATAGCAAATGATGCTTCAGGAAAAGAGTGTATTTAAATATATATTTTTAAATAAAAAGTGTATTTAAATATTAAACATAGAATATGAGTTGATTCCTTTTAGGTTGCTATCACAACCTTTTTAAGTTCGCCTAATTACACATTAATTAACCTTTATGTCTCTCTAATTGAGTGATGGATCTAAAAGTTGGTGACATCACCAAGCCTTCAAATTTTAATTTATTGTTCCGATATTTTATTTTATTTTTTCCATAACTGCTTCTTCTTTTTTACCTTGCTAATTGCCTATTGAAATGGGATGACATAGTGCTGAAATAGGAAAATACTATGTTAATGCAATTAAATAGACAAGAAGACTCGAAATTATCAATCCAAGTGGAAGACTCTTATGCATATTCATAACTCAAGAAATGGTTTTGCTGAATTGTTAATCTAATGTTAACATTAAAGATTGTCCAAGTGGTTAACCAATCCATGTGAGGTACTTCAGCGTTCACCTTAGAAACATTCATATCTATGATATTGAATTTTGTCTAAATTTGAGACTAAGAGACTTAACGAGAACGAAGATTAATCGCATAACATTATGCAGCCCACAAATATTAATATACTAGAAAAAAGACTAGAGTTTCATCGTCATAATCTTACATAGTTACAGAAAAGAAGTGGTTTTGGCTTATGTTTCATCATTTCAGGCCTAAAAATATAGGAATACGAACAACGAAATTGTATTTATGGAAGTCTCACGTTATTTATTAGCGAGTCACGCATTGAGAACTTGATATGTTCCCAAAATGTTGCAAACTCAGGACGGCTGATTTCTGCGATATGGTCAGTTAAAAGAACCAAGAAATCAGAAATGAAAGGAACAGTAAGCAAAGTACTAATTCTACTCTTGAGAGATGTCACAGCTTTGTGGACCAAAAGAAAGTAAAAGAAAAAATAAAACAGAAGAGTAGGGTCACAATCAATAGAATACCTGGACGGAATAACTTGAAAGTTTCTACTATCTTGGTGATTATTTTGTTGGAAGAGTTGACCTATATAGAGATTCGCAATCGGTAAGCAATAGTTTATAAACTTAAATATCTTTTTAGTTTTTACCACAAGGGTTGAGTTGAGCATCAAACTACATAAATCGAGTCTTTGGACTCTTACAGCAGTGAACCCTAATTCGCTGCAACTGATGGCTGATGATATAAGTATCTGTTTGTACATTCCTACAATGGGGGCGGCAAGTCACATCGGAACTTTGCTTACCACTGTTGAGCAAAGTATTGCATATGTAGGAAAGGAAGGTATGCAATACGATTGAAAATAAATCTAATGCCTTAATCACTGCATAAAAAACCTCACTGAAAACTAGTTGGAAACACTAAAAAGGAAAATAAATCGAAATAATTGAGTGAAATCCCCTCCTAAAAAGAGTTAGAATATACAAAAATTAAACAAATAACAATACATCATCCAAAAAATAAAATAAAAATATTAAATTTACTTGATGCTAACTCAATATTAAATTCGAATTAACAGGAGTTTGGAGTATTAACAATGATGTATCTTTCTTTTTGTTTAGTAATGCAAATTAGTATTAATTGTGATTTGTACTTATTACATGTATCCTCACTTATCAAGTTATTTTTCATTTTAGAGGCGGTTCTTACAAGACGTGGAGTACATCTTTTAGTTTGCTCGTCAATATACACAACACTGTTGCCCTCAAAGTAAGAATTAATCGGCATCACAACACTGTTGCCCTAAAAGTAAGAATTGATCAGCATGCAATTAGTATAGATTTACTTCCAGGCCTTGGATTGGAAGATGAGACTGTAGATATGGCAATGCAGATTTGGACAGTTATCTAATGCATAAAAGTACTGTGTCTAGGATCAGCAACCATTGAGTTTTCTGTATTTGTAGAATCCACGAAAGATGGAACCCCACAAGCAAGGACCTACTTTGTCATTAATAATAGGAGGGTTTTAAAGAAAAGACTGCTTATTACATAAGCACCATAACTACAAGAAGTTAGAACCTTCTCTTTTTAAATCCTTTTACACGACAATATAGTCAAGTTATAGATTAGAATAAGAACAAAAGTAGTGAAAGCTTCAAGTTAAGAATGCCTAATTTGATGCAGATTTTTCCAACTGCTTCAGGGAATTTCACTGATCTGCCGGTTGGTGGATGGAACAGTACTATACCCTCCTAATTTAATGTGTCAAACTGCAATGTCGGTTCAAATTAATGAAAACCCTTGATTAATTAAGTGTAGAATCATGGTTAAGGAGCTATTCTGCTCCGTTAATATAGCATTTCTCATCAAATTGCTTTTGAGCTGGCTGTGCACACCAACCAATAATCGGTGTTTGCTTATCGAATATGCAACCTTAGATTGAGAAGGAAAAAAAGAAGACATGATTTCTATGTAAATGTGCTCACACTCAGCCAAAAGGGTGCCTAGATTGGCTTTTTTTTGCCTCTTTCTTTCTGAAGCAAAAATTATGCAGATGAAAAGCTTTGAAACACGTTTTAAAAGTTCCATCTGGGGTCAAATTAAATTCGCGAAGAACTCAAAACTCTGACCCTGAAAATCCATCAGATTAGAACACTGCATGTTTACAGATGTTGGGTTAGCAACATACCCTTATGAAATGACTTGAATTAACAATGAAAGTGTACTACCTTGGTACTGCACTGCTTGGGAAATGTTTTTTTAGAGAAGGGCATATGGACAAAGAATCCTATTTCTGACTAGGTATATACCCGTGGATACCCTAATTCTTAATAAAAGAACTTGCCAAGAATGGCTAATATAAAATTTAAAAATATTAAAAAAATGCGAGAGAACCAATTTACTTAATATTCTTCTTTTTGGAAAGGGACCAATCACAGACTGAGTTGACTTCGATTAATGTGAATTTTCAATATATACTGGCTGCTTTCGTCATGACCACCGATTGGTCCACCGATGGTGATCTGCAATTTATTTAATCAAATAACATTCAAGCAATTTCTTTTTGTCCTTTGATTTTTTTTCCTTTATAATATACCATTAATTAATAGAAGACCAACCAAATTAAAGAAAGTATTATTGTTATTGCCCTTGTCTAGGACGACGAATTTATAAATCCAGACATCAAAATCTTGTAACGTTAAGATTTATGCCTATACACTATAACATGGCTATGAAAAAAATCATAACTAAAGGTATACAAAATGTTGCCTATAATTTTTAGCTATGATTTCGTTTCATTGCCAAAGTTTTATAGCTAAAAACTATAAAAGATATTTTGGATAGTCATTGCTAAAAGTTTTTGCCTACATTTTATTTTCATACCCAAAAACTTTTAGCAGTGTTTTGAGGAATCATTGCCAATAAATTTGATTACGCTTCTTTTTTGTATCTAAAAACTATTAGCTACGTTTCAAGGATCGTAGCCAAAAAAAATTAGCAATCTTTCTAGAAACATAGATAAATATAATTTGCTACGTAAAATTTAGCTACATTTCCATAAATGTAGCTAAAAGTTTTTAGAAACGTATCCAAATATTTTTAGTTATGTTTTAATCAAATGTTATACAATTTTGGAAAAAAAATTATTTGTTACATTTTAATCTATATTATATACAATAATAACACCCAGTAGAAATCTCGTTGATACGTAGGGTCTGGAAAGGTCCAGTAGTATGCAACCTTACCCCTAATTAGTAGAGATGTTGTTTCCAAATGACCCACATAAAAAGAGAGACAGAGAGAAAAAAAACAAGAATTAAATAATAATAATAATTATTATTATTATTAAAAATAATAGAATAATATTAATAGTGATAATTATATTAATAATAATAATAATAATAATAACAACAACGAAAATAACAACAACATTAATAATAATAATACTAATACTAATACTAATAACTACTAAGTCAAGTTATGTCTACTTAGGAGACTTCTAAGAATCCTCTTACAAGAGATTTTTTATCTGAATCTTAGTACGCTAAAGTTTTCTATTGTTGGTCATGTCATCAATAAGTTTCATCGCTACCATATCCAAGAATCCCCTTACATTATATTATTGTATATAATGTATCGATATTTTTTATTGTTAATTTATTATTAAAAAATGTGCAAAAAATAATAATTTAAATCATTGTATATAAAAAGTAAAATATCATTAAATAATACCAACAAAAAAAATATTCTTCGTATACAAGATTTTGATTACAACTTTAGCAATTATTATAAACAAAATAATAAATACAGAGACCGATTTACAAATTATAAATACTGATATTACAAACAAATTACAACATAATTGGAACGACAAGCTAGGTTTGTCCAATTACATCTTCATCAAATCTATAATATGAGAAAAAATATTAAATTTAAATTATAATACAAAATGGTATAAGAGATGTAATTAATATCATTCACCTTTCTTTTCATTGCTATCATAATCCTGACCAAGTATTTTTCTGAATAACTTATCATGTTTGGCTAATTTTGTTCAAGTATGTTATAATTTAGCCTTAAATGTCTTCATTTCCTTTTGAAGTTGTTGAATAACTGTTTTTTGTGATGAGGTTGAAATATTTGGCTTAAGGACAAAATCAAGACCTTTGACATAGCCATAATGTGTACCAAGTACGGTATTGCAAATGTCTTATGCATTAGCCTCATTCCCTTCAGATACTGATTTCTCTAACAACTCTTGCATCTTATTCTTAAATTAAAAAACAAAACCAATATTCAATCCAAATATTATTACTTAATACTACATTAATTAATTAACTTAAATATTAAACAAATTTTTATACTTACATAGTTATTTTCTACTTCTTTTGTCATCCACCATTTACCTTCCTTATAGTGAGTGTTTTTGTATAGTATGATCATATCACACTCTAATCCATGTCGTTCCTTTTCACTTTGTTTTATGAAAGAAAAATACAAGGCACAATAAATAATGTGATGTTTATTGATATAATTATAACTTGTAAACAAAGACCTTACATATTCATTTCGAACGACTATAAATGATTTGGACCATTGATTGTAAGGTGTTTTCATTTTTCCTCTATTGACTTTTGCCTTCTCACAATTTTCCTAAATAAAGAAAAAAAGATTAGGTAGTTATTAAATCTTCTAACAACATTAATGGAAGTAAATGTGAAGGGAAAAAACAATCCTGAACTTTGGGGTTAGCCCAATAGTCACATAAATTATTCCAATTTTCTTGAGACATTCGTTTGGGAACATGTCTCCATGCCTCTGCAATAGAAGGAAAAGATTTATAATACTGATGCAACTTATAACGGCGATCTTTGGTCCTTTGTTTCAATAATGAAGTCACGCAATTTGAAACATCAAGGTTTTCGATATCGACAATATTCAATTTCAATTGTCATCAATAAGTAAATTAAAGTATAATTAATCTTAAAATAATTGAAACAATATTGCATACAATGAAATATATTAAAAAATTACCGCAACTTTATCAAAAGCATTTTCAAACAAGTTGTCTTCCTTCAAGTACTTAACATGCTTCAGACAAAGTAATTGTGTTCTCGCAATAATCCCTATCTCACTTGACAATTTTGCAGATTGGATCTTGTCTACAGAACGATCTTGCTGAGTATCAATATGTATTAACAACTTGTTATTCATTGCAATATTCATTCGTTGCAATTCACAACCTTTAGTTTTACTTCTACATCTTTTTTTAATATTAACATTGGAACTTAACAACAAATTATTAATGATAAGGAAATATTAAAACATCTAAATATATATTTGAGCATAAGTCTATTTGTAGGTGTTAACGATTAACAAACCTGCAAATCCCTCTGCACTAGTTAATTCATTATTGTTTGAGGCAGAATAAAGTTGTGTATGACTAACTTCATTGGTGACTGAGGACGTTGTTGTTAGCTAGGAATTGAATTGATGATTAAAAAAAAAGATTCTCTTTTCCTTTTGTAAGAACCCAAAGCATCATTTCACTATATAGAATTATATACTATATATAATTATTTTTCAATTTTTGCAAAGCCCCGTGATCTATTACCGGTCAGAATTTGACCATAACGGAATTTCGGTCACTAACTGATTGATCTGATTGAAGTTACATATCCCTTTGTTCTACAATTTCCATACATGTCACATTCTTCTCTTTTTTTCTATCGGGTGTCATTATATTGGATATTTACAAAAAAAATATTTTTTAGTAACATTACAATATTTGATGTCCATAGTGTGCCTTCTATTAAAGACATCAAAATCAAAACTTAGTGTCAACAAATATAGCGGATTTTGAATATAGTTGAATTTGAATAGATTTTTTTCAAAGAATCGTTAATTTTTATGTATTTATTTAACATGAACAAGACTTTAAATTGATAATATTATATAGTATATTAATTTTTTATTAGATCTTTTAAACTGTTATTAAACTTGAGCTAAGTTTATTGAATTTGAAGTTGTTTATAAGAGCCAATCCAAATTCGTTCTTTTAATTTAAGAATGAAGTTGAGTAAACATTACACTGAGTCTAAACCAAATTTGAACACTTGATTTTGTTTTTAACAATGGAGCTTGACAAGGTCAAAATTAAGCCAAGCTTGATAATATATCGTAGTAAAAAAATACTAGAAATGTAATTTTTAAAAACTCAAATATCAATAAATTAAGTTTCTATACCATGTGAGACCTATAAAAAGACCAAATGCGTATATGTAAGTAATTAAGCTACATATCAAACTCTGTGATTAATTATGCTTTTGTAGTAATTGTGGAACTGGATAGTAATATGTAAATTGGTGTAATATAGTAAAAGAGCATTATAAATAAAATCCCTTCTCCTTATGACATGTAGGCTCATATTTACATATTGAAAGTCATGATTGTATTAATTTTTAAGTTAATTAATCTATTATTTACTTATATTAAGATGTTGAGATTAAGTGGACTGGATTTGTATGCTTAATGAATTGTATTTTGAATTTTCAAATTGATTGTAAAGAGACTGCTAAGATGGCTATCATCAATTTATCACTAATATTAATTAATTTAGACGTATATATGACTATATTTTAATACAATTATTGTGAGATATTGATATATTATTCATTCATGTCGAGAAACCACCGTAGGGGAGAACATCAAATGAAGCTTCTTTAATAGAATAACGAAGGAGTTTTAAAAGACAATAAGTTATTCGTGTAATTCAAATATAGAACACCAGAGTTTTTGATAAGGTGAAGCTACTCTACAAGAATAAGAAAGAAAGTTACGTAACAATTTAGGACAAGAGTGTTATATTTTTCGATGAAATAGAAGTTACAATACTATGCTTTCTCATTCATGTTTAATGAACTATTTGATATGACGTCAATGAATTTGTTTGAACTTTTATGGAATTGTATTTCTTATTGTTCATTCAAATAATAAAAATGAGATTCTTTTGTGGGTATATATTTTCACATTTCTTGTTGTATTAGTTCAATGTTTTGTTTTAGTTTCATTGTATATCATTCTAGACCTTTTTTTTTTTTTTTTTTAATTTTTTGGTTCATTCTTTCCTACAAATTTATGCATAGAAAAGGATCCTACAACTACAATATGTATTTTAAAGAACTAGTTTTATTGTGTTGCAAGGATAGAGGATATCAAGTTAACCCTTCATAACATATTGCGATAAGAGCTAACAATACTAGTTGGTAAGTTTAATTAAATTCGTCAAGACATATATTAAATATAAATTCATCCAATTAACCCCCAATGTTTAACAAAATTCAACCTATGGCACATCAATGGGTCAAAGACTCAAAGGAATAGATTATGTGGACCTATGAAGCAAATAAATTAAACACCTTGGATATGCTAACTGATAAATAAACTATCAATATAAGCTAATTTTGAAAACTGAATATTTATAATTTTTCTTTTTTCTTCAAATAATTTTTTCGAAGCTATAGGTAAATTAGTTTGCATTTATAGCTGAAGGAATTGTCCGTATAGTTCTTACAGTGACACCACTCATTGTTCTTTCCCCACTACCGAACAAGATAAAAAAGAACGATTAAATACGCATCAACTACCTTGGGAGCCTTATCTGGAAGCTGCATAACTTAAACTTAATTCCCTTTCATCACGACTTTAGAATCTAGTCAAGTTATGATAGTAAAGAAAACTAATTCATGGAGTCCAAGCTTCGAGATAAAAATTATGGAATCCAACATCAAAATTAGAGGTGATTAATAGTACCACCAAATGGTTCGTTATTGTCCATGGATCTAGTTAATTATGTGAAATTTATACTCTTTAATTATTGTTTTGTAGATTTCAAACCAATAAAAAAGTACTCCAAGCATAAAACTAAACTAACTAGGCTATTCATTGTTTGACTTTGTTTCTAAATTAAGAGACTGAACTGAGTAAACATCAAAAGGCAGTCCTCCAGTTTTCTTTAATTTAGTACCCATAAATTTTTACTTAAAAATGAAAAGAAGAATTTGATCAGTGAGACTAATAAAGATCTCCTAGTATCCTTTTCTAGGGTTAATTCTTTCCATAATTTACTCTTACATCAACCCAAAAAATCATTAGTTGATTATATCCTTTTTTGTAAATTTAGCCTTCTATATTTAATCTAAAGGAACCTTATGTCCCTTTTAATTGAAAACCTAGGATAAGACGTTGCTAAAAAGTGAGAAATTATTCCTATATGGAGCTTAATTTATTATGCAATCAATGCAATGATTATATTAATTTCTTAATATAAGTCTTAGCATCGTGAAAAGACCCTACTGGTCCTTAGGTGTATATCTGCCAACAAAGAGCTTTTTACGAACTACTGTTCATGATGTATAAACTAACTTTTCTTATTTACTTGAAAAGGAACATTTACTGAAAAAAAAGAAAAAGGAGATTATTAAACAATTTTAACCTAAGGAAGAAGAAAAAAAAAGACAACCATTTTCTTTTGACTTATAAAATGGCCGTCCCAACAGGACCACGGTCGTGACGAATACACAGAAGAACGCTTCGCTTTCAACCATACAATGTCTATGTCAGTAGTGTTACTTTCAACGCCGGCCGTTTGATTAATAAACAACATTAACTGATCCAATCAACCCTTCTTACATGACCACTTCCTAGGTCACGCGTTGTTGCCTATACTTCACTCCCTCCACTAAACATTTTCTAACCCTTTACTTTCTCGATCTAATTTATAGCTCGGTAAGCTATGGGTTTTACCTATTCTAGAGTTTCACTGCCTTAATCCCAGAACGAAAAGGATTACCTGGTCTGACTTTGGCTATGTATCCAATCCTCTGTTGCCGACCTGATCATAACCACTAGGTTGACTTTTCTTCGTTTTAATTCAATTTTCTACGAACAATTTACTCAGTATCAAAAGTCATAATGAAATTTTGATGGCAGTCAAATACTCAAATCTTCAAGATTGTCAGAAACCTCATTTTATTCTTATTTTTATTTATCTTTTGTTATTAGGGAGGGGTATCTCCAGTTTAACGCATCTGTCAATTTAAGACTATCTCCATTCATGTAGGAAGATCCATGTCTAACTTTTCTGGTTCGTCATCCATGTACAATTTTGTGCACTTGGAAAATTATTTCTCCTCAACTGATACATGTTTAATATACTATAAAATGAAAAAAAATTACAATATAAAATTTTTAAAAGAATATTTTGAAAGATTAAGATAAAGTTCATTCAATACTAAACTTTTCTTAATTTTTAATATTAGTGTCAGTCCTTTTAGATTTTTAATTAAATTCTATTTTTTAAATGTAACTTATATATTCAAAGGTTTAAGCAAGTAACACAAAATAATAAAAGGTGAAAGACGAGACAGTTCCCAAAATCCTGAAGCACCTCCATTAACGACAATGAGGTGATCAATTGGAACAATCCTTAAAAATGGTAGTGATGTGACTAAAACTGCTGGTACCCAATGGCGGTTGGACACATGTTAGGTTAGACCGAGAATTTAGGCTATTAAGCATGGTAAGTACACTTAACTCAAATTAATAGTACTATTGGAGGGAGTCAGAGACACTATAAGTTGGAAGTTATGCAACTGCGTCACATCGCAGTTAGCTAGAATTCTAGCCATCAAGAAGACAAGAGCATTCAAGTGTCCACTCTAAAACAACTTCTACTCCACCAATATTTATTTCTACATAATTGCTACTGTTTCTACAAGGGGAACATCTCGTAAATGTTATATTTTGAGATTAAGAACGATATGATTATTTTTCAGTTTCATACTTCTCTAAAATTGACCTGAATTCATATCAGTTGTTATTTAGATTATATTTATTTATTGTTTATTTGTTGAGTGAATTATATATGGCAGCTAATTAGTTTTGGTGAATCTACTGATGAGCACTGATAAATAATTTTAATATTTTCGAACTAGTACATCATATTTTATGATTTTCTACCTCTTTCATTTTGCTGGAAGACTGATAACAATAAACAAGAAAAACATTTTAGGTAACATGAACATATATGTTGATTATAGTTTGAAATAAGCTGTATAAGTTCATGTATTTTGATAATTTGCAAAACAAAAATATGTTTTTATATTTAATTAATTCCAATTTTAACCTAACTACTTGTCAATATTTAGTAATTAAGTTTCAGTTACAAAATTAACGTGAATCGAACAAATTATTTGAATTAAAACATCATAGTCAGAATTACACAAATAGCATACTACTGAAACCCTGAAGAATATATTCATATTATTATTTATTGAACTATATGTATAAAATTTTATAGAAATTTATCTTAGGGCCTGTTTGATTGAGCTGATAACTGATTATGAAAAGCTATTTTTAATAACTTATGAAATCAGCAACTGTTTGGAGCTGGAACAGTTATCAGTAGTTGTTTGAAGTTTTTACCAAATTGTTGTTAGTTAAATCATGAGCTATTTGGGGTTATCAGCTGCTCCTAAACGCAACAGTCTTTTAGTAAGTTTCATCCAATCACTTTTAGTTAGTATAAAGACCTGTTTGGTTGAGTTATTTGCTAATAACTGATAGCTGACAGTGAAAAGTTATTTTTAATAATTTTTTGAATCAGAAATTAATTGGGTCTTGACCAGCTGATAATTGATCAAAGTCTTTTACTAAACAGGTGATCAAAAATTGTTTAGAATGAATCAACTATCAGCTCAGTTCAATTAAACAAGTCCTAAATCAAAACTAATGTCCTAAGTAGTCTATATTACACAAATTTTTGGAGTTTACCGTACACATGTATCGTAGCACTTCTTCTTGAAGAACGACTTGATCTAGTCATCGTTTTACTACGTGTCATGGTTCGGTTCTATTACACCAAATTGCGGAAATATTTGAACAAATACATAAAACTTAAGTTCTCGTGTCATAGCATCATGCAAGCACCAGGTCTATAGTCTTTATGGTCCCCTACTAACAACCATGGACGTCCCCACATCTTCACTGGCTGGTCCCACTATCGTGGAGCAGCCAATTAGATCCACCATTAGGATTTGACCTATAAGAGGTTTGCTGAGGCAAAGTGGAGCCCTTGACGTTAACCTGCCAACACAGTCGCAAACATTCTCATCAGAGTCGATGGAAAGCAAAGTTAGTTGGGGGTGGCGCCGGCAAGTGCTGACGTGCACGATGATACTGACATGGATATAGTTCAGTCAAAGAAGGGCTAAACCGTTTCGGTACTAACTTCCATTAACGTATGGTCTGTGGAGGTTTGGTTAAAGTTATTGAGTACAAATGGTTATTGCCTCCAACTGAGCTTTCACGTCGATGATTTCTATGCTCGGAATAAGGTGCTTTCTCTGTCTCCGTTTCTTGAAGCTTTTCTCGTGCCATAACACCAACTATGAATGGTAAATTACCCTCATAAAATAAATGTAAGAGTACATTTTTATTTATATTTAAATATGATTTATGTGAAGTAAAATTTCTATCAAATATGTATACACTTGAAAAGAAAAAGAACAGCTACATAAAGGGGTGGAACCAGACGTAAGATTCTTAAGGTTTGTTCCATGTAGATATACTTAAAATAAAATTGAATACCCTACCATATGAACATCTATAATATTATGTAGAAATTTTTTATACATACACACACATATATATAAAAGAAAGTTAGCAAAAACATAAATGTTGAGTCATACTTAAAATATAATGTTTGATAAGATAGATATAATTGAAGTTCAATGTACAAAAGATAAAACTGCAAATATTATTAAAAATAATATGATACAATTTTCTTTATTTGCAAAGTAAAATGAAAATTAGTAATGTCCGTAGACACATATATAATAAAGATAAAAGTAAATTATATTTGATAAATAAGCATGTATTTAACAGAAAAAGAGAAGATTAGAATGGATGTTTACAATAACAAGCCATAACTAACTAGCCATAACTATAATTAAGAAAAGAGTTAGTTTTTGTGACTTAAAGTAAGAATGTAAATAACTAAATATAATGAATGTAATAACTACACTTTTATAATAAAAAATTTATTAATATAATAATTGAATTTTGAAATGGCCTATAAGTGTGCCCTATCATATATATTTAGAACTTTTATTATGAACTTCTAATTTTAATGGAAACATTGCATGTACAGATCTAATTTTATTTGTGAGATAAATTTTCGATTTAAATTTATTTGAATTTAAAGTACTTATACTTAAGCATGTGAAAAAATATTTTTAAATAATTCTAAAAGAGGTCTAATGAATATTACCTACTAAAAGTTGAAACACTATCAATGAAAAATTTCAGCCTTATAGCTAAGACTTTTAACATTGAAAGTAGGTTATTTAATTTGTTGGGATACAATGCGAATCCAAATCAGTTGAAAAGGCATCACCAACTTGTAACAACGATATTCAAATAGAAATATTTGAAAGTAAATGCAAATTATAAATTATAAAGTGATACTTTTTAACTAGATTAAAAGATGGTATACTTTTTAGAACCAAATAATACAATAAATTACTAAATTTAGTCAATACGTTTAGAAAATGGAATTGACACTTTCATTTTATTCTACCACAATTCTTAAGTATTGGAATTGGAATAAATCTATAGCAATTTAGTCAAAATTAGGTTGTTTGAAACTATAATATTTGCTTTCTTTAAAGAATTAAGAATTTATAATAAATATTTAAATTAGATATGAAGAACATAAAATATAGTTAAAACAAATAAAAAATAATGATTTTAAGTATGAGTTTTAATTATAAAATTCTGAAATGCAACCTTTGATTAATTTGAGTCCGTCTTGTAATTCCAACTTCAATACTTGTGCATCAAATTTTCTTGGTCCGTAGAATAGCTTTGGCGTTGTAAATGTTGATTTTTGGGTTCTTTTTCTAATTAGTAAAAGAATATTTGAAAGGAAAAAGTAAAAAATAAAAATAAAAAAGAAGGAGAAGGAGATCGCCATCTAGTGATTTGATTAATGGACTTTATGTTCCATGATTGGCAAACAACAAAACAATCCCCCTTTGCAACGGTATTTGCTCTTTTTTTAATTAAATTAACATTACAACTGATAATAAACTCTGAAAATGTCTCCTCAGATTAGCTTTATTGTACAATTCATAATTTTTTTTTTTATATAATTAATGAATCAATCCAGGTTTAGACCTGTCTTCTGCATATAAAACCAACGGAACTGGGGAGTGGGGATCAACATCCCATCATAGTCTTCCTTAGTCACTATATAAATAAGGTTTGCTCCTAATTAGTTTGCATCCCTTGCTGTCTCTTATTCCGACTCTTTTCTCTCTCCCAATCCCCTCTTTATATAACAAATCAAACCCCACATACCTTCATACGTTTGGGTACAACTTGCTTCAACTCATCTTAGTCAAATCAACTCAACCTCTAGCAAAGCAACTGATGAGCTCAACCATGGACATGGCCATTGATGGCTTCCATGAGCTTGACTTCACAATTTTCAACACCACTGCAACCACTACCACCACCACCACCACAACTACCACCGATTCAAGTGAAAACGACTACGACCATGCCTGTAACTGGAACGATTGGTCTCCAGTCGTTGACTGGGAAGCTTTATCAAGTGACCAAAATGACTTCCAAGATCTCATAGAATCTATGATGGATACGGATGGAGGATTGAAACAAAGTCCACTCACTGATCAGGAGACTTGTAACTCTATCTCCACTTCTACTGACACCATGCTTGTGGACGATGAAACTAGCGGCGAAGACTTCAAGGGGTTGAGGTTGGTCCACCTTTTGATGGCCGCCGCCGAGGCTCTCACCGGCGTCAACAAGAGCCGCGAACTGGCTCGGGTGATATTGGTTCGGCTCAAGGAGTTGGTCGCCCCTCATGACGGAACTAACATGGAACGATTGGCCGCGTACTTCACCGATGCCTTACAGGGTTTGCTTGACTGTACCGGTAATGCTCACGGCAAACATTCCGTCAACAATGGGTCCCACCACTATCATTACCACAACCGTGACGACCAGCATCATTCGGACGTGCTCGCGGCGTTTCAGTTATTACAAGACATGTCTCCCTATGTAAAGTTCGGACATTTCACTGCGAATCAATCAATTCTGGAAGCTGTAGCTCACGACCGAAGAATCCACATCGTGGATTTTGATATCATGGAGGGTATTCAATGGGCTTCGCTGATGCAAGCCTTGGCGTCAAGAAAAGATGGCCCATCAACACCACATCTTAGGATCACTGCTCTTTCAAGAGGTGGTAATGGTCGGAAATCGATAGGAACCGTTCAGGAAACTGGTCGCCGTTTAACTGCTTTCGCAGCATCTATTGGTCAACCCTTCTCGTTCCATCAGTGCAGGTTAGACTCTGACGAGGCTTTCAGGCCATCTTCTTTGAAGTTGGTGAGAGGAGAGGCATTGGTCATGAACTGTATGCTACACCTCCCTCATTCCGGGTACTGGTCGCCCGATTCGGTTGCTTCTTTTCTATCCGGATCCAAGAAGTTAAACCCGAGATTGATTACACTAGTAGAGGAGGAGGTGGGAGCCAATGGGGAGGGCGGGTTCGTTGGGCGGTTTATGGACTTATTGCACCATTTCTCCGCCGTGTACGACTCCCTGGAGGCGGGTTTTCCGATGCAGGGTCGGGCTCGGACTCTGGTAGAAAAGGTGTTCCTGGGTCCGAGAATAGCCGGGTCATTGGGTCGGATCTATAGGGCCCATGGGAAGGAAGGAAATGGGTCATGGGGGGAGTGGTTGGCTGCAATTGGGTTCAACCAAGTAAACTTGAGCTTTGCCAATCATTGTCAGGCAAAGCTTTTGTTGGGACTGTTCAACGATGGTTATAGAGTGGAGGAGTTGGCTTGCAATAGGCTTGTCCTTGGATGGAAATCTAGACGTTTACTCTCTGCCTCTGTATGGAGTTCCAATTCCAATTCAGACCCTGATTTGTAAATTAATTGCCTTTTCTTTTGTTCAAAATTTTGAGCCACTAGCGTGTTCTTCTCATTTTCCAGTTTTTGGTCTCACTTTGTGATATTGTTATGATGAGATGGAGAGGGACTGTAAATTTAAGTATATCCTTTAAATTACTCTTTGTATATTTGGTTACTATGTAAGAAATTCGAGCTTTTACTGGCTAGAGAGTTTGATCAATTTGTGATACTATGTATACATTCATTGATTGATTGCGATCTCTTGTTTGTATATTCTTTGTTAGGCAGTTTCGTAAGCTGCTACCAGCACACAACTGAGAAAACGATAGCAACAGCTTTGGAACTATCACACGTAAGTTGTCATTTGCAACAATATTTTTTGTTAATTGATCTAATTTTATCTATCAATTTCTTTGTAATTTTAATAGATCATATATTTATATTTATATATGAGGAAAGTGACCATTTCGTATTGATATGTAATTAATTAGTGTTTGAAAACTTCCCCTCAATTTTTTTATAATACAATCTACATTTCCTAATAAGAAATTGCAATTAACTACCACTTGGAAGACGAAGCAATTAGTGGTATGCTGGTTGTGTGTGAGAATTGATGCTTGATACCGTCCTAATTACAACATCTAAAAGTTTGAAATATTGGACACATTGGTCAAATTCAAATCTTATATTAAGATTTTGTTCTACAACTAATTTTTTTAATCTTTATAGCTGGTCATTGATGAACTTAAGAGAGATGAGTCTCTATAGAATTATCAGACTAGCTACATTGCAAAATGCTTCCAGCAAAAGTTCTAATTGATGCTATAGAACTCTTTGAGTTGTGTGAAGAAATCATGCAATCTAATTACTTCCATTCTTATGTGTTGACTGACAGAAGAGAAATGTTCTCAAATAATTCAAGACTAGTTAATTGTAAAGGTAGCTCTAAGATATTAAAAGAAGAAGAGATTTCAGTTATACTTTATACTTGACCAAAAGTAGATCATATAACAACAGAAGATGAGAACAACATTTTACAATCAAAGTTAAGGTTTGTACGAAAATGCAAAAATAGGAAAATAAAACACAGAAATGAAACGTCCAAATTGTCAAAATCAAGAATACAAGAAATGAAAAGGCTTTAAGAAAAATACATATTGTTACGTGATGTGTGTCTAGAATACAACAACACCCAGTAAAAATTTCGCTTCTGCATAAGATCTGGGGAGGTCCAGTAGTATGCAGCCTTATTCTTAACTAGTAGAGAGGCTTTTTCCAAATGACCCACGTAAAGATGAAAAAAAGAAAAGGTGCGTGAGTGTGTGTAGTGTGTTAGGTTAGAAAAATAGAAAAAAACAAAACAGAAAAGAGTGGCTGGATTAGTGAGTGTGAGGGCTGAGTGAGAGAGGAGAGTCAGTAGTGTAGATTAGGTCAGTAAAAATAAAAAAAACAGAAAAGAGGAGAGGAGCGTCGGCGTGAGTGCGTGAATTAGCAGTTAGCGTGGTGAGTAGCGTGAGAGAGCTGCGTTAAGAGAACTGGTGTGTAAATAGAAGAGAACAAAAACAAGAGGAGAGCAGCTGCGTTGGTGGAGAGTAGCAGATGCGTGGGTGCAAGCGTGAACGTCGTCCTCCAACATTTCAGCAATCTCATTCAGTCCAGATTCTTGATACGATTGTCTACACATATTTTACATTAATTATTTTATTCTGTTTTGCTCAATATATTTTATTTTGCAGAACATAATTTCTGATTAATGTGTTTGATTATGTGTAGTTAATTAATTATTAGGATTGATTGTTTGAATTATTTGTGTTAATGATTAATTTGTATTTGATGGATTGCTAAACTTGTCTAAGGATTATTCTTACAACCTCGTGTAAGATTTTGATTTTGTTCAATAGATGATCTTTATATGTGTTTATGGTATGTAGATTTTTATACCTAGTCTACCATGAGAGTGGGGGTTAGGAAACATGT
>JANIMX020000040.1:103000-114065 GCA_024582655.2 Erythroxylum kunthianum
TCTCAAACCCGATACATAGCATTCATATGGTGATCAATCATACAATAACAGATGTAAAGAGTAAAATATTAAATCAGAAATTAACTGATAAATCATCCAAAAATCATCTATCACAAAAACATATCAAAATACTCACCGAACATGATTAGGGCTTCAATCGAGACCTTAACTAAAGTATTTAGTTACCCATAATCTAAATAGACAAAATCAACATTAAAAATATATATTAAAAAGTGAAAGAAATATTTTCTCTAGCAGATGTTTTGCTCCAGCCCAGCGTCCAGCCTTCGCTCGCACAATGCTCACACCTGCCTGGTCCGCACAGCGCTCGCCCAGCTCCTGTTTGCGCTTCGCCTCGCACCAACCTCTTGCCAGCCGCTCGCCCAACAAGCACCTCGCTCGTACTACGTACGCACCTCGTTCAAGCTACGCACCCGCACAACGCACCCGCCTGCTCGCCTCCTCAGACGCAGCCCTTGATTTTACAATTTAATTAAGCTACAGTGCCTCTCCTTCACGCACGTCCATCCTCCCTCTTCTGATTTTTGTAAATAATTAAGCTACAGTGACTTCCACACACTCCACGTCCACACTGTCATTTTTTTGCTGGTCTCCACGCTGCCGTTTTGCTTTTCATTTATGCTGTCTTCTTTTTGATTTCATTTCATTTCATTTGTTTATTTATTTATTTGCTTTGTTTCTTCACCGATTTGAGCCCCGTTTCTTCCAATACTCCCCGCATTTAATCACCTATGTTCTTTAGTATATTTCCAAAATATTTGCACCTAAGATTTAAAACAATTAAATTTAGTGCATTTAACCACTCCAATTAAGTAAAATCTAAGAGAAATATTAATAAAAAAGTAATGTATATTTTAACACATCAAATACCCCTAAATTTAGATTTTTGCTAGTCCTCGAGCAAAACTGAAGATTTAAAATTTTCACAGCACAGAACATGACAACTAAACTAGAAAATCCACACGGAGTATTAATCAGAAGTAAACTTTCCCACCATTAACCATAGACACAATGAATTCCAATTCAAATATGCAAATTATACACCACCTTAAAACAAAGAACAAAGTCCAAACAATCCATTGTCAGTCAAAACTTCTTACCTTTCCTTAGTAAGGAATGCATTCTCCTTCTTTCGTGTTAAGTGAAATAACTCAAATGCAAGGTATTATATTTAGACTTTTGCCCAACGAAGTAGGAGAAAGGACCAGACCATGGGTGTGGACTTTGATGTCATGTCCCAATCAGAGTTGGCTTCAGACCAAAGTCAGTAGTCCGACTAATAACTTTGAAGGTTCGTAGAGGACTATATCACAATGCCATACTTTTGTCAACTTTTCAAGTTCAAATTTTATTATGAGATGTGAGAGTCTAAAGTGATTACGATATGTAGTTTAATATAAAGCTGATTACTTGATTTCTTTGTTCAATGTTCACTTCAATATTACAACTGTGAATAGTCACCTAACTTTGTTGACTTTGGTTCCAAAGAGGCACTAAATAATGTGACATTGGTTAGTGTTGATGGGTCGCAAATGTCCAACTCTAGCTAATTAAAGTTCAAGACACTCCTACAATTTTGTTTTTTTTTTATATATATTTTTAAGTAAATTACTTAATAAATAATTAAATTATAATAATAATAAAAAGACAATATAGATGTCAAGAAATTATACAAGTCGATATTAACATTATATATATATATATATATATATATATATATATTTGTGTGGCTATACGTAACAATTAGGAAAGCAGAAATATGTTATGAAATAATGCCATAAAAAAGAAGTTGACAAAACCTAGGTCAAGGCCCTAGTAGCTAAAAAAAGAGAAATAATATAATGAGGTCACGTTCTTTCTATGATTTGGCGGGTAATTATCATATTCTATGGTCTTTTTTATATCCACTAATTTATGCTTTACAAACATATGATCATGTTGCTGAATTGTAGATGAGGTCTTCCATAACTATAATTATTATAAACCCAAAGTGACTTATCATTACGCGCATGTTTATGATATTATGATGAACTTAGCCTTTTTCCAAAGAGAAAAATGGCTCTCATTGTAGTCATCAAAATTTTAGTTACCCTCTTCGAGTGAGATACTAAACTAAAAACAGTTATCTTTTTTGTGTCCCAAGCATCCGCATATTAAAACCAATCTCAGCATGTTCAAAACATCCACTGCATTCTTCGAAACAGACAATTACATGGATCATAGTTCAACAATGATATGGATATCATACCTATGATTTCATAATTGGGCTTCCTAATCTCTACCCCATTCTTGACCCATACTATATATATATATATACCATGGTTGGATTATATCCAAAACAAAAAGGCTTCCCGGGGAGAATAGCCGTTAGAAGTTTCAAAACATTTCAGTTTCTTACTCTTTTAGTCTTCCATAACTCCAAAACTCCCAATTCCAGTTCCAAAGTCCACCCTTTTTACACTCGATCCTTTACTTTCCAGGGAAGAAACAGTATGTGCAAGTTAATGATGAGACTTCAATCTCCCTGAAATCCTCACACGAATAAAGGTTTTGCTTTGTTCAACCCCCAAAAGCCATTCTTTTCTTTCTTTCTACCCTTTTCATCATTTCCATATATCTTGCTGTTTGTTTCTTGTTCATCACAAAAAAATCTGAAGTTAAACATGTCTTTGAGCCCGCCAAGAACGAGAAGCAACAATGGCGCCACCCCAAGATCCTTCCATATCTACTGGTGCTATCAGTGCCACCGTACCGTCAGAATCGCCGCCTCAGAACCATCCCAGATCATCTGTCCGCGATGTTCCGGTGAATTCCTTAGCGAAATTGAAATAAACAGACCAAGAATGGTCGTTGATTTCACGGCTTTTGATCCTTCGCCCGAAGCTCGCTTACTCGAAGCACTCTCGCTCATGCTCGACCCACCTATTAGAAGGGTAAATTTCTTAATAAACAAACAAACAATTATCTTAATTATATTTAAATACAATTTCAATGACTGTGTGTATATCTATGTCTGTTTAGGTCAATTATGGTCTCGACGACCAGCCGGGATCGCGTGGCAGATCCTGGTTCCGGCGACGAAACCAGTGGTACTATGACCCCAACGCCGAACACCATCGCCGTCGACGTTGGTATCGGAGTTCTGATAGAGAAAGTGAGCAACATGAACCTGGAATTGAATCCAGACCTACAACATTTATCCTACTAAGACCAGCGGATCATTCGGGTCGGCTTTTACCGCCCAGAAACCCGATTCCTCCTGGTGTTGATCCGAGAAACTATTTCTTGGGTTCAGAACTAAATGAATTGATTGAGCAACTGACAGAAAATGACCGACAAGGACCACCACCAGCGGCGGACGAGGCCATCGACGCATTACCGACGGTAAAAATCGAAGACAGTCATTTGGTCAACGACTCAAGTTGTCCAGTTTGCAAGGAAGAGTTTAAAATTGAAGGAGAGGCTAGAGAGTTACCATGCAAACATATATACCATAGTGAGTGTATATTGCCATGGTTAAGGTTACACAATTCTTGTCCAGTTTGCAGACAAGAGCTGCCAGTTAGTTCTGGAATTGACAATGATAATGAGGAAGATATAATAAGGAATGGAAGGTGCTTGAGGTTTAGAACACAACTTGCATCTTTGTGGCCATTTGGAGGAAGGAATTATAGGAGAGTTAATCCTGATTCCCATGGAGGTGAGATTTGAATTCTCAAGCTTATATTTAACTGTGAAGTAATTTAGAACTATGGATTTAAGACTAATTTCCAAATGCCTCACTTTTTTTTACTTTTATAATAATAATTCAAAACAATACGTTATAGTGTCTCCAAAACCCACAAACCATATGTAAAATAAAATATTTCGTATTCTCAATTTAGAAGGATTCAATTTCTTTGTTTATCTTGTTGATCAATTGAATACTTTAAAGAACATGAAGGCAAACTTACATTAACATTCTTTCGTGTTGTTTTTTTCACTTGAGAGTAACAATACCTGATAGATGAGTCTATGTTGTTTCTGTTTCTACTTGGAATGGTTGATAGCTTGTGCTTAATCCAAGTTTTTATGCTTTGGGGCAGTTGGTTCAAGGTGGCGTTCTTGCAGTATTCTTTAGCACCTAAGAGAGAATGGTGCTTTGTGTTATTATATGTTTGTTAGGATTGTAAGTGCATAAACTAATCTTTAAGTAACCCTTTGGAAAGGACACCTAATAAAACGTGTACTAATCTTTGCAATCTTAAAGGGCATCCTTCTGCTCTTATTTTGCTCATATGTGCTACTTTCATATGGAAACATTTACCTTCTTATATGTTGCACGCACAACTTTTTTTTTTTCGATGCGGCAACTTTATGAATATGGTTACATATTATTCAACCTTTAGCCAGTAGAATCTATTTTTGTTTCATCAGTGCATAAAACCATGTATCACAATCACATAACTGATAGAAACACACTTGACGAAATGCTTGTAATAGTCCATCTGGTGGCAGTAGGTTTTTCACACAAATAGTAAACAGTAACACATTCTGCAGTTAAATGAAAACTTCAATAGCGACATCAGAGCAGTAAACGGAATTGGAAAGAGTATTCAAACAATTCATAAAAGTTTGGACAATCGTGCCACCATGGCTAAGTTCATAGCCGCTTGGGTATACAGTTCGTACCAGCATGAAACCCTCGAGTATATGCTGTATTCTTGAACATTGTCTGCGGCAGAATCCCCATAAACATAGGTATAAGCATACTTATAAACCAGGCAACCATAACCTCTATGAATAACGATTAATTCAAAATGAAAAACAATGATCACTCACTGCAAGACTTTTTAAATCTGAATTTAGACGCTTTCTGAAATCATCAGCGAGTATAGTTCCAAGATTTACTCCATGTTGCCTGATGGTATCCTCATTAATCTGCATCAACAAAATCCAAAATGCTAAACAGAAAAGATGGCCAAGGTAGAGATTGAAGAGTAAGTAGCATGTGATGTTTACCTCTGAAAGCACCAAACCCGATGTCTTCTTTAGGATCTCGTCCACAAATTGTTCAACATCTGACACAGCACTTGGCTTATGAACATCATCTGACTTGTTTTTGGGATCTTGTGCATTACCTGATGGTTTAGTAGCTTTTACTGCATCGTTGAAAGAGGTACCAGTATGTCAAAAAAAAAAAGAAAAACATCCTGCAAACCAAATAAGAGAACTATGCAGATGCAGAAACTTTATTGGCAATAAGATGACAGTGGATCAAGTGGGAGTTACTTGTACAAAGTGCCTTACAAAATCTCAAATCCATGGCATGATAAGGGCCTGAAGGTAAAGATCCCCAAGAAAACACAGAATTGCCACCCACCCACCTACCCCAACACCCCTCTCTCTTCCCTTTTTTACATGCCCATCTCATAAATCACATACGATCCACAGTACAAGGAATTACCTGAGACAGTTGTGGACTTCTTATCTGCAGGAATAGACTTCACTTCAAGATTTTGCATCGGAGTTGCATTATCTGCAGTACTGGAAATATTAACGGAATCAGATGGGACAAGAGCAGCTAGATCAGGAGGATTATCCTTCCCTACTGGCGGGTTAGCCTGCAAGGAACTTAATGTTTAGACAATCAAATTGCAAACTAATCAAGAAATACAAGAAAGAAATTAACTTTCAATACCTCCAAGTCAACATATGAAGAATCTCTTCCAACGGATTTGAGAAATTTGTCAAGATCATCAACACTAAGAGCTGAACGCAAAAAATACTAAATTACCAAGGGGATATATATAAAATCAGCAGGCTTCATATGGGATAGTATGGACATTAATTTGAACAAATGGCAGTATTACATACACAAGCAACTGTATGAGTACTAAAAATTTGATGCTAAATTTAACAAAAGAGAGCAATTCATGCAAAACCGAAAAAAGCCTTGGGACTTACAAATGGATGTATCATTTGATAGAGGGTGGAAGATGCACTTCTCTTGATTTCTAAATCCTTTATCCAGCAACAGCGAGACATGCCTTCAGGATAGAAATATGAAAGTCAATTCAAACTGTATATTTGCATAGAGATTTATGCCTTAGTAGAGCAAGCTTTTAAACAATTCATCATTGAATTGTATGATGAGGATAATCAATCATCAGTAAAACATTCAGAAACTATGATGCTAAGCTTGATTCATTAGTATTAAGTAACAACAAGAGATAAGTCCCAAAAATGAAAGGGCACTTATTGAGATACATGCCGGGACTTTTTGACTGTAAAAATGTTACAGTAGTTATGATGGGACATTACTAAGAAATACAATAAATTCTTGACAAGTCACAAAACTGAGTCCCCCAAGACTCTAGAAACCAGAAATAGCTTCCAAATTACTAATAAATATTTTTACAGATGAGTGGTACAATGTTCAGTATCAGTATTAACAATAATCACCATAAGTTTATTTTAATTCACATAAAATATAGAATATCTACTGGAAAATCGAAAATTTAAAATTAAAAACAGATAAAATCAATAAATTTAGTAAATGCAGTATAGCGCTTACCTTGCTGACTCATTGATGAGTGCAAATGGAGTAACACAACCCAGAGGAACCTTGTAAAGTAAAAGGATGGAGTTATTGGATAGTGAATAACTATCAAGTTTGCTTACTTCATCTAACTGATATAGTGAAAAGGTACTTCATAAGCTCATAAAAATAAACTAAAACATAGTATAGTTTTCATCTATTATTAAATGCGGGGAGGTTTTTTCTCAAAAATATTGTGGGCAGTTTTGGGACTGTTATCATAGCCTATCCAAATACCCATTAACGGTTTAAATTCAGTTTCTATCTTACATGATGCTACTTCCATTACTATGCCAATGGGCTTGAGCATGAGGCCTAGTAACTTTCTTCGTAAGATTGAATATGGAGAGATCACCAAAATTTTTGTTATTGGTACCAAACTTCTGCTCAACTTTTTAGGCTGTTAGAAGTAAAGGCTAAGTGACCAATTAACAGATATTTAGATCCCTAAAAAATGCTGACTGAATTTCCAACAATTCAATCAACATTCAACGGATCCTTTTTTGAACATGTCAAAATTGATCAAACTGTGGCAAGCATATAAAGAGATCACTTTTCTAGTAGAAAATTGCCAATGCCCAAACAAAGCATAAAAGAGGATGCAAGAATTTGACCTACAGCATTGCAATTCTTGCTTTAAAATAGAGTTTGCTGCTCAAGGGTAGGTCAATCTCAGAGATCTAATTGTTAAAATTTGCAATAAACAATAATGTAAAGGTAAAAAACAAAGCAATCAATTGAAACATCAGTGGGAGAGATTAGGAAACTGAAAGAAGATACCTGAAGTATCTCTCCTAAAGCATCTTCAGGAGCCATTCTTATACCACCTTTCCCCAAACCAAGCCTCTGAGATAAAACTATCAGCTTTAAGGCATAAGTAACCAGTATCATCATCCCAAACAAATAAAAGAAAATAAATAGTCAAGAACAAGCCAGTAATATTATCTTTTGAAGTACCATATTCAAGAAAAAGGTAAAGGATTGATGAATCTTCACCTTTCATATCTACTTTCGTATCTGCGAGAGCAGAAACGATGTAAAACCTATTTTTCTTGTCCTGCATATCTAAGCAAGTGAAATTATTGAGCTTTATAAAACCAAAAGACAATATATTTCTGGAATTGGCAGTTAAAATCACAGAAAGCTCCAGATCTCACCTTCAAGAATAAATTTTTACTTAGTCCAGCTCCTTTATCCCCAACATATTTAGCCTGAAGGGAACAAAAAGGTCTTGCATCAACACACAAATATTTAGTCTAGGGCAGAGATGAATCAGATGTTTAAAAATTAAGCCATAGACAAGTTCTATTGAAAACAACTTAACCTGAGCTTCAACTGTCAACACGACAGGATGTTCATACTGGGAAAAATTAATTTGAAGCTCCTAAAAAAGAACCCAAAAATCTGTATTAGTTCATATCATTAAAAGAATATGCTAAATCAGCTACTCTAATGGTATACAACAACCAAATATATAACAAGTTAGAAACACATCACTAACCAATTCAGCCACCCATCATTTTTTTAGATTGATTGAAAAACTTCCAAATCGAAGTCTAATCACTTCACACAGAATTGTTGCTCTTATTAAAAAAAAAGTGACATATTTAATGAGCAATTTTATGGAAACAATATCTAGCTATTTATTATTAACAAACATTGAATACATGACAAAAAATGCAACAATGAACCACCAGATTTACAGCACTCTCTCAAGCAAATAGTAGCAAGAAAGACACTGGTGCTAATAGATTGTTTCCTCTTGACCAGATTAACCAGGAGAAGAACATAGAGAAATTAAATCCACCCATTTCTCGATTTAGAATAACCACCATATCATATCTCCATTTTTCACAAAAATCTAAATTGGCGACGGCTAAACGAGGACAAAATATGGAAAGGCCAACTCAAACCTGACCTAGTACATTGGGAAAAAAATGAAAAACAAAACAACATTTCACGCTACGCCAGGAACATCGTAGAATACGAGTAGAAACCAAAAACAACGCTTGAGCTAAACAAAAAGTTGCAAAAAAAAAAGTTCACTGTTCATAAACCATGAAGTTAAACAGCTGCAGGACAGCAGAAATCATCATACTATCAACTACAAAATTTCACAATAGAAAATATAAGCCAATATATCTCATATCACACTAACAAAAGACGTTAAGAATCAAAAATTGAGGTAGACCAAGAAAACGCTGTTTAATTTTTTCATTCGACCATAAGCAATAGAGTCAATTAGTACTTTATAAAGGCGATAAGAAAAGGTCAAAGAGAAAACAAATAACCTTCAAGCGAGCAAGCAACTGGTCCTTGGTAAAACCCATATCTTCGTTTCTAACTTTAAAGCCCCGGCAGTGAATCAGAAAGCAGAGCAAATGGCAACAGCCGAGAGTAGTGGGGGGCCGACGGTGGAGGTGTGAAAAATAGAGTAAAGCTAAGAATGAAACCAAGTTCAGGTTGTTGATACGGGTTTCCGAATTTTGTATCTACTTGTTTGGTGGCTTTTCAGATCATAATATGTCTAAGCCTGGCCCAAGACTTTGCCACTTAGCCCGGCCATTTAAAAAGATATTAGAACAAAAAGTCCCTAATCAATAATGATTATTAAATAATACTTAAATGAAAAACGAGTCTTTAGAAAAACTAATAAAATTACTCATTTGTCATTAAAAAGTTATAAATTCAAGTTACAAAAATAGTTTTTTTGTAAAAAAATACAAAAAAAATTACGTATAATTTATATCCATCACTCAATTTTTACAAAGCAAAAAAACTAGGTTTATATCGTTGGTTATGGTAAAATGATACTTATATATTTTGTTGCGTTTAATCGATTACGAAAAATTAACAAAATAAATAATTTAACCTTTACTCAAATGGACTATTTAATGAAATATATATTGAAGATGTAATATGTCTTTTTTTATTAAATTAAAATATTAAAGTTTTGAAGTTTTAACTAAATATTATTTTAAATCAATTTTAGTCTCCAAATTCATTCATCATTTACTTCCTTTGACTCTTGCCAACCGCATTCATTGTAATCTAACAAAGTCTAGGTAGGTAGTTAAATGAACATTATCAACTAGATTCAACTAAACAATTACTGTTTGTGGTTATAGTTATAAGCACGTTTTAAAAATTGGACCATAAGTTAAGCTGGTAAGATTTTAAAATATTTAATCAGCATTAGATCGTTCTAAAATTAGCTAATTATTAAATAAAATTAAATAATTAAAAAAATAATTAAAAATTGTCTTTATCTATTGAAAATTTTGAAGTTTAATTAAAATTTTATTAAATAAAAAATAATTGACTTATTTTGGTTTATAACAAATTATTAATTTACAAAAAAATGACTGATTAATTAATAAATTAATGATAATAGTTATTAAAGTAAATTAAACTGAAAATTTTAAAACCGAATTGATAAGTTAAGAGGTTCAAAAAATTTACCGTTAAATCGACCAAACTAATTAATTTATTTAATCATTGGTTATAAGAATATACGTACACTAAACAGTATAGACCTTCCCACAAACATGTAAACTGCATTATTTAATCTATTAGTTAGTGACCTTTTCGATTTAATCTTCATTTTCATTACACAATATATTTCATTATTACTCAGTCTCACTTATTATCATTGTTGCGGCTTCACTAATTTTTATCAAATTTATTAATTTCTTAAATATATTATTTAATATAATTTAACAGTTATTTACAACCTTATTTAACATATATAATTCATGAGTAAAATAAATGCTAGGTCTAAGCAAACTGGCGTGGAATAAACAATTACGAACTCAAATGCAGCTTAACAAAAATACATACTTAAATAACAAAATATTACTACCCACTTCTCTTAAAAAATAGAAATTAATTAAATAGTAATTTAAAAAACTTTAACCAACATTTTCTTTTGCTTGAAATTTTATAGAGCATTTCTCTTCACAATTTGTGAAGCACTTTTTTGTAATATAATGCACTTTTTATCATTATAACCAAAAACATTTATGCACTTTATACCTTTAATTTTTTGGAGCACATATCTTTGCAGTGCACCTATTGTCATACTTGTTTGTTCTTCATTTTCAAATTTGTGATTCTTTTGCAAGTGGCTAAACCTCTTGTATTTGTAGAGGCATTTCCTTAGGCATCAATCTTTCTCTTTATGACCAACTTTTTATAATTGTTATATTGAGGACCATTGTCCTTTCCTTTAGAGGATGAAATCTTGGTTAAATAAATTCCATTAACTTTTTTTTAATTCCATCGTTACTTATTGATATTCTTTGATCCACAGTTTCAAAAGCATTCTTTGATTAAAGAAGAGTCGTGAGAAGCTTGTTTATTATTCATTGACTATGAAATTTGATGTGTGCATGGGCATCAAGCATCAAGCTAAGGATGACAACATAAGACTTCCAATTGGGCCTATTACACGACTTAGAGCAA
>JANIMX020000042.1:21554-43324 GCA_024582655.2 Erythroxylum kunthianum
CTAATTAATTCCTTAATTGTTATTATAAGCTCATTAATTTTTTAATTTTTTAATAAAAATATTTTTTAAAAAAAGAATTGTATAAAAAAATACACGCATGAATAATGTTAATTAATTAATGTACAGATTTTAAAAAACAGAAACATCAGTAACCATGCAAATGTAGAGACTTTAAAAAATTAATAAGTTAAAAATTATTAATACCTTATAATAAATTAATAAGTTCAAAATTAGTAATAACTTATAATAATTTAACAAGTCGGAACCACATCTTTTTAGACTTTCTCTAATAAGAATAATAAACTCGAATACTTAAATTGATATACAACATAACTCCCAATCAAACAAGTTTATATTACATTACCTAATGTTGAACTAAATAACATTAAATTATGTTTTGAGTAATATAAATTAGTTATGTGATTAACTAGTAATCACATAAATATGATAATCTAGTTTGAACCAAAGCAAACAAATGATAATGGTGAAAGTAAAAAGTGTGCGAACGTTCATCATAGAGTTTCGTCTCAGCATATGTGTAATTCAAACATCTACTCCGTTTCCCATAACCAAGAGTGAGTGGTTGGTTACATAAAACTCCTCCATTTCGGGGTACACAACAGAAGAACAACGTCATATCATGATTTTAGCCGCAGGAGCTTTAGCATCCCCCCTTACAGCATCTACTGCCAAAGCAATGAAACAAAGGAAGTTAATATTTAAACTACTACTTATCTTGGCTTAAGTAAGAAACTGATTGACATTCAATCTCTGATTGGCGAAATTTAGAGTACCTAATGGGGTTATATCTCAGGGAATTGCAGAAGTAGCTAATTAGTCATGCGATAGAACAAGCTAAAGTTCAACGATAATGATTTTGACTGGTTTTGAAAAGGTTTTGATTCTGACTTGACTGAACTCCCTAGTATCTGGGTATGAACTGAACTAATTACTTATTCTTCTAAAATGTCCATATATTGCTTTTTCAATACAAGTTCTCGTACAACTGAATCCTAAATTCAATCACACATGGAACATACACAACTAAAGCCAATTATAGAATTGGCCCTGACTCACTTTTCGATACATTTCTCCTACAATTGAACCCTAAATTCAATGATCGCCAAAAATCAACCTAATTAATTACAAAGAGATAAAAAGGTGATCTGAAGTACCGGTTTGGGGGAGTGATGGCGCTTCGCCGCAGATGGCCTTCAGTCTGGCGAGAGGGACCAAAGCCGAGTCGGAGGAAGCCTCAGCGAAGAGCTGATGTTTCCAGTCCCAAATAGTGTTTTTCAAGGCTTTGTTTGATTTGATCAAAGACTGCATCTCGTTCTCCATAGTTTCAATGTACTTTTGCTGGTTCAGAGATCTGACGCCTAACACTACAAATGACGACACCAGGCAGACATCTATCACTACATTGCTGTTCGCCACTCTCGTGGCTATGGCGGCAAGTCTGTTAGCTAACTCCATGGTCTGTGAGCTCGTCGTGTTCGGTCATAGGGTTTAGGCAAATTGAAATCATGGGTTGGGCCCAAATTAAAATAGGAACAAGCAAGTCACTGATGCTGCCTGGCAAGATCACGGACATCGCTGCTTAACGGCACATGAGGCATAAGCATAACCGTCGGATCTTATCACCTTCGTTTATAATTATTTGTAAAGCACTGGTGGTGACTTGGCAAGATCACGGACGTTGCGATTTACCGACAGATGACAACTACCCATCGGATCCTTATTACCGTCTTTTAATTGAAAGTAAGCGAGTGAACTCACGCGCAAAAAAGGCGGGATGAATCGCGCACTTCCCGTCCTGAATACTGTACAACTACAATTATCTAGCTGACGGCCGCTTTGATCAATTTCTCAGACAGACCACTTCTCTCCTCTTTAGGGGTTCTGATCTTTCTCTCCGGCGATTCAATGGAGGAGCCAGCGTTTCTACTTCTCTCAGAGATCGGCGAAAGTCTCTGCCGCCTTCCTCGCCCTAGCAAGGACCTCCTTGTCAAGTCTCTTCGAGTACGTTATCGTCCTTACTTGCTTTTTAGTGTGCTCGAGTTAGTTTTATCTAAAAGAAAAGTGATGCTAGTGAGAAGATCTGGGTCCATTTCTTTTCTGTTTCTTTTGTTCTTTAAGTTTTCTACAGAACGTATCTAATTCTTTTATGCTTTTCCCCCTTTCTTCTTGTTCTTTTCTATCTACATCTAAAGCAAGCTGCGAATACTCTATCACAAATTGAACAGCCTTTGTCACCAGAATGCTCAGAGAAGATTGGAGATATGAAGAAGGTCGAAGCTGCGTTAAAATTCCTGAGGAAATCTATTGTTAAGCATGCGCTATTTCGGCATTCTGACAAAGATGTTAAACTTCTGGTTTCAATCTGCGTCACCGAATTTTTTCGGATCTTGGCACCCAAACCACCCTTTGAGGACAAACATCTCCGGGTAATGTGATTAAGCGTTTTTCACATTATTGATTATTCCTGTTACCCTTCCCTTTGCATAACACTTATTCAGAAGCATGTTTTTAGGATGCATTTCATTCTCATATTTCTTTTATTGCACTTACTGATAGACCCTCTTGTATGATAGGATGTATTTAAACTTATTATCAGTACATTTGCGGAGCTTGCTGATATCAACAGCCCATACTTTTCCAAAAGGGCTAAGATAGTGGAGACTGTTGCTCGGTGCAAATGTTGCGTGATAATGCTGGATGTTGACTGCAATGATCTAGTTCTTGAGATGTTCAATACTTTTTTCTCTGTTGTGAGGTTAGCATGCTCTCCGTCTTGCTTTTTGGATTCACCTCAGATTTCATTTATCCTTTCTAAGATCATATATCTACTTGAAGTTGTTCCCGAATTGTATACTTCAGACATTGTCTAATGTTTCTCCTGATGTTACCGGTGCATGTTTTACTGGCACTCACATCTTATAATCCATCGATTCATTCTTGGAGTAGATGACACTGTCTATCTAATATGCTTCAAGTTAATGTTACATGTTGCTGTAAACGCTTATTTTATATGCTATTGATTGTTACATTAATTTGATTAGATTATTGGATACTGAATGAATTTAGCAATTGCTGCCTTTCTGTAATCTAGGTGCTTTGTCTTACTTACTATAGGGAACTTTTGTGTCATGGGGATTCATGTTCTTTTAATTGCTTTTTATTATTGCATTTAATTTTTCGGATATGGCTTGTAATTTCCTTTATTATTTTGTCAATAGGGAATGCCATGAGCCAAGTTTGATTAATGATTTATTGTCAATAATGACAAGTATCCTAAATGAGGAAGCTTCCCAGCCACTTTCAGATGTGATTTTAGGAAGTCTTGTAAAGGAAGGGCAGGTATGGATTGTTTCAATATTTCTTCTCTATCTACGTAAGGCTTCAGCAGTTCCTCATATAGCAAATTGTTCTTGTACTAAGTTAGCTCACTGGCCTAGAACATACAATTCCTTTTAAGTTTTCTGAAGTGGCTGAGTTTTATGGTTGCAGTAAGTGTAGGAGCAAATAATACTGCCTTTATGCAGTAACTCTTTTTGGACCGAGTCCAAAAATATATTTGTAATTTGAACCTTACATGTCAGAATAACTGGTAATTTTGATTAGTGCTTTGAGCTGCAATTTTTTGCAAATTCACACAGCTGGACTTTTGGACATAAGGATACGATTGATATCTATTGGCTGATGTTTTTCTTGTTTCAGACATAGTAGTATTTTGGGGCCTTCCACTTGTGCTAAAGAAAAACATGTAATTTTGACCTTAAGATGTTTAGAACAATGTTTGACTTGGTCTGTGAATAACCAATGAAGAAGTTGTTTCTGTAGCAAGCATTTTACATGATTAATAAGGATGAAAAATTATTGGAGCAGTTTGCTTGTGCATATTGAGTTGTTGGATTCATTGTTCTTAAGATTCCTTTTAACACTATTTAGGTTCCTCCTTGACGTTCGTTTCCATTTTATTTCTATATGAATAATATAATTGACCTTAAGTGAACAAACTAGAAAGTGGGCATTTGTCAACTAGGGGCAGTCAGTGAATGGCCTTACCACTGACAGCTAGAAACTGATTACACTTACAAGATGACTGGGAAAATGAAGATGCACATTCGTTGGTATGATTATTGAATGTCAGTTAAATGGTCCATAAAAGTAAAAACATGTCTGCTGATCTTATTTTTCCAGATTTGGGAAACGAAACTTTTTGTGTTATTATCTGTCTTATAAACCTAATCCCATTTATCCAGTTGTGATCTGGAAATATTTATGTATAGGTACTATTACATAAACTTCAATCTGTGATATATATGCTGTTGCTGAATGCAGCAACAGGTTTAATCTAGCTGTTGAGCTTTGCAATGGATGCTTCAATCTTGGTTGTTTTGGAGTTGTAATCTTCTATGGTTCATGCTGTCAAAGTCTAAATTCTGATTGATTGACTGATAATTTATTTTTGCTTTGATAAATGCTACATGTAATTTTTTGTGATGTGGGGAAAGCTGTTTATATACAGAATTCCAACGCCTTTCTTTAACTTTAAGACTTTGCAATAATGCCAAAGCTTCAATTCAATTTTCCAAAAATGCCATTCTTCTTGATCATCTCCTTCCTTTTTGCTGGTCAGGCTAAAACTTCTGCTGCTTCTCAACTTGCTGCTTCTGTTATTCAGGCTTGCACAGAGATGCTTGAGCCATTAATTTGTGGGTTTTTAACATCTTGCTCTCTCGACAGAGATTCTGTTGAGAGTGAACTCAAAGAATTCTACCATGAAATTCTGTTTGAAGTTTTTCAGGCTGCTCCTCAAGTAGTACTTGCTGTCATCCCTAACTTGATTCAAGAGTTACAGGTGTAGCTACCATCTAAAACTTTTGATTACAGTGAACATATCATCTCCATGAAATGACATTGAATGTCTGAATATCTTCTGCTTCTTCTGTAGGATTCATTTTTAGTTAATGTGTTTTGAGATGCATATAGCCCTTTCTCTTTTCTTTACTTATCTGTTCGTAATTTTTTATATCCTGTTTTTCTAATATCATGTTCTCATTTGTAGACTGATCAGGTTGATGTTCGTATAAAAGCTGTTAAGTTAGTAGGGAAGCTTTTTGCACTACCTGAACAACATGTTGCACAAAAATATCACAGTCTCTTTATGGAGTTTAAAAATAGATTCTCTGATAAATCTGTTGAAGTTAGACTCAGTGCTCTTCAGTGTGTCAAAGATTGTTACATGGCCATTCTCTGTGGAAAAGAATCTTCTGAACTTCTATGTAAGTGTTCATTGAACAAACTTATTTTCTGATGTCTGTTGAACCTAATTTACTTAATTTTCCAAAATACATACAGTTACTTTTAAACTTATGCAGTTGCCGTTGAGGGACGCTTGTTGGATTTTGATGATAAAGTAAGGACACAGGCTGTGGTTGTTGTTTGTGATCTTGCCATATCTAACCTCAAAAGTTTTCCATCTGAGCTCATATCAAAAGCCACTGAAAGACTTCGGGATAAGAAGGTTTTTCTTCCTCAGAGTTTTTCTCTAGTTGGTTTCAATATAACTTCTGTTTATGAAGGAAAAAAGATAAAGGCTGTATGATGTTTGCAACCTGCAGATTTCTGTTAGAAAGAAGACTTTGAAGAAGTTGATAGAGTTGTATCAAGATTATTGTAGCAAGTGTTTTGGAGGACAAATGTCTATAAATGACCACCTTGAACAGATTCCTTGTAAAGTCTTGATGCTATGCTTTGATAAGGATTCCAAGGAGTTCAGGTATGGTTTTTCCATCTTTTGAATCATTCCTAATGTAAGGTTGATGAAATTGAATGTAAGTCCTGGTATGTCCTTTAGGTCCCAAAACTTGGAGCTCATACTTGCAGAGGATCTATTTCCAGTATTTCTTCCTATTGAGGAAAGGACAAGGCATTGGATCCATCTCTTTTCTCTTTTCACTCCTCTACACAGGAAGGCATTGAACTCTATTTTGTCTCAGAAGCAAAGGTATTTGGAATGATTGCTTTTGAGATCAGTTTAGTAGCACATACATTTACTGTTGTATTTTGCTTTCAGGTTCCAAATGAATATGAGAACTTTTTTGGCCCCGAGGAAGAGCCAAAAGGTAACTTCTAAATGCTAATTGAGCTCTATATTCTGGATAGAACATTTCTCTCGTTTATGCTGTTGTTCTTTGTAGAATATATTCTACATGATACTGTTGCTTTGACTGCTTTTAGCTCTCTTGACAAAATACTGAGTTCATGTTGCTCAAAGAGTTATAGTTTTCAAACTTCACGTCTTTATTTGATTTCATACTTACAACCCTCAAGTACTAGGTAGGTAGGCTTTTAAAAAATCTTAAAATTTTTCAAGTAAGCATGTATCAAATATTCATCTTGAAGGAGTCAGTGGCTTGTATTTCTCTGGATTCATGTGTATCGCAATCTTGGTTGATTAAGTTGTTTTTTGAACTTTTGTTGCTGTTTCTCATGATTTGTGGAATTGTTCCACTCGAGAGTTTAGGGAGAGGCCCCCTCTCCAGTGGGAAGAGAAGCTGTGGGATGAGCACATGTGGTATCCTGGTCTTGTTGTCCTCGTGCATTGCAGTATTTTGTATATGGTTTTACGAGTTACTAAAATATATGATGTGGCGATACAAAAATTATTATAAAATATTTCTGATATTGTTTCCTTAGTGAAGCAGCATTTGGAGATTGAACAATATTGTTAACTTTGAGCATACATTTTTTTCATGTGAATTGATGCTCTCTTTGCATGTTTGATTGGTATGTTTTAACTTGACCATTATGTGGAAAAACATGCAATCGTTTAGATCTGATAATGTTACTGGCACACATACTCTTTTTATCATTCTAAATTGTTGGTGGTATCAACAAGGAGTAATTTATTTGTTTTTTCAGGAAGCTAGCCCTGAAGAAATACTGGACAGAACCAAAAAATTATCCATGAAAATGTCAGCTTCATTTCAAGATCCTTCGAAAGCAGAAGAAGGCTTTCTTAAGTTGAGTGAAATGACAGATAGTAGGATCTTCAATGCACTGGAGCAATTACTGGATGAGCAGATGGCTGTAAATGCCCGGGAAGCTATAGTATGCTTATTCTTCTAGTTTAGTTGAGTCTTATCATTAACTCAATTAGAATCTTTTCTCTCTAATCACTTACTCTACCCTACTTTTGTATTTTCAGGACAATTTTCTTCAAATTATAGGAGACAAGCATCCGCATCTTGAGTTTCTACAACTGCTTTCCAAAAAATGCTCGTTTAATGTGTTTAGCCCAGAGCATATCCAATGCATCTTGAATCTTATATCTAAGGAAGGGCTGTGGAATGACCATACAGAGACTTCATCTGCCAAATTGCTTATGGTAGGATCAATTGATGCTCAATCCATTCACACACATGCATCAATTGTGTTAATTTCATTTCATTATTCGGATAGGAATTGGGGATCCAACAATTTGATAATCCAAAATGATGTAATAGGTAGCAAACTTGTGTAGAATTGATACACCGATCATAAATAGATTGAATTGTTTTCTACATTTTTATATTTTGGTGGAAGCTCTTGAAGTGGATCACCAAGTGTTAATCTGTTCTTTAGTACATCATAATTTATGTGTTATAATCTCTTGCACATGTATTTAAGCAATGACAAGGTGGGATTCTTTGGAAAAGTAGTTGCTTATGTGATGCAAGTATTTATTAAAATTCTTAAACTTATTAAGGTTATACACAGGTATATTATGTTTCTGTACATCATAGCAGTTGTCTTGTACTCGCAATGAAGTTTCTGATAGAATATTAGAATGATTTAGAAATCTTGTACTGGGTAGTTATTTGATGAAAGAGGATTAAGATGACTACTGAAGAATCTTTGGTTCTGTTTTGTTTTATAATAGGACGATCATTGGCTTCTCACCAAAGCAAATTAAGTAAAATTTATGCTTGCGCCTAGTTATTATAATTTGGTTTACTTGGCCTAAACCCCTTCTTTCCTGATGCAGGCTATAATCAACATTTTCCCCTCATTTATTAGAGGTGCAGAACAGCAATTGTGGAAACTGTTGGAGGAGAAGAATCTGATTACTGATACGTTGATTCAAGTCTTAGCAAAAACTGGTCCTTACATATCTGACAAATTTAGGTGCTAATTTTCAGCCGAAACTTGTATAGATTGCATTTTTTTATGGAACTGTGCATGTTGACGCATATATTTGAAAAAACTCAATTGGTAGTCTACTTGCTGATGTTGTTTAGTATCTTGCAATGCCACAAAATGACAGATGCGTATTAACTTCATTTATGTAGGATGTGCTGCCCACTGTTAAAAAAATCATGTAGCATGATGCAATTTCTTATTCATTCAAAGACCAATTCTTGTTTTTCAGTTTGAGACTTTTGCTTAAGTATTTAGATATTCATCACTGCTTTATTGATTCTAACTTTTTAAGCAGCTGAATATCTTAAAGCTATAGTCTTGTCATTTTTCTAACTGCTTTTGTTTGTGTTTCTGGTGGGGATATGGGTAAAAGAGCAAGACCTCAATTTTGAGATTTTGGCTTCAATTACTTTTCTTCTATGACTAACGCTTGGTGTTAATTTACTCTTCCTTTTTTGTATGTTACTTTTCACATATTTTCTGTGATTGTGAAGGGATTTTTACCCTTTCTTGGAGAGGTTATGCCTAGAAGGAACTCGCGTCCAGTCCAAGCATGCTATTTCTGCTATTGCTTCAATGGTTGGTTCTTCAGAGCAGATCATTTTCTCAAAACTTTGTAAGGTCTGGATATCATTTACCATTTCTACCCCTTTTTGCTATATGATTTTGTTACTGATAAATGTGTCTGATAATAAAGAGAAGCATATCTCCTAGTTTGTGACTGCCATATAGTAAATTTAGGCAAGAGATTTTGTATTTTGCAATCTATTTTTAGAGTCTGATTGCTGGCGTGTGTGTAAGCTCTTTCCTTAAAGACACTAGTTTGCAATTGTAGGAAGCAGCATTGTCAGTGGAAATGTAGGAGAAGCTAATATTAGTTGAAATATTGTGCAAAATGCTATGGAATGCACAAACTCTTTTGTTTGGTTGAGGCAGTATTTTCTTCTGCCTAAGTTGACACTGATGTACAAACCTGCTAACAAGCTTATATGTGCTAACGAGCTTTCAAGATTTGTATTCACTTCTTTACTTGGCACACTTTTCTTAAATGATGTTCAAATTTCCATACCTGCAATATTTTGTAGATTTCGCAACTTTCATTTGTAGGAATGAAACCAAAAGTACTAAGACCTTTATAAATTTAGTTTGGACAAAAGAATTTGTTACTTCTATCACAAATATACTTAATGAAAGGTGAGAGTTTCTGGTTATTTTGCTTCTCTGTTGCAACAATCTAGCAATTTTAGTTTCTTTGGGAAACTTTAGTTGCTTGGAATTGTGTTCTTCACGTTAGTTTTTTATCTGTACACTATTCCACTCTCTGATCACTAGGATTTTGGTGAGACAATGCAAGCAATTTCTGTTGCATGCATTTACTTGTGTTTAATGCATTGGGGGTATTTGCATGTTGCTTCAGTCATGACTGTTCTAAACTTTGCAGGAACTTGTGGATTTCTTACACATTAGTCGAAACATCCCCACTGTCTTGCAATCCTTGGGTTGTATTGCTCAACATTCTGTCTCTGTGTTTGAATCTCATTTTGATGGGATCAGATCATATATATTTGAACACATTTTCCGAGTAAGAAGAAACCTGCACTATAGTTGTTATATCCTGTCAGAATGCTGTTAGTTAGGCTTATATTGTAATCTATGTGACCAAATATTGTGGTTTAATCTTGTTTGCGTAGGTGGAACAAAATGACTATCCAACTTTGTCTGATGAGACTTCTGAGTGTAGTGATTCTTGCAAACTGAAGGTGAGTGCTAAATAAGGGATGTTTAGGATTGTGGAGCATAAATATGAAAGATGTTCCCTACATGAATATCGGTTGCCATTTACACACTCAACTTTGAGTTTTCTATAGTAAGTCTTCATGTATCATAATGGAAATGAGATGGATCATGGGAAAATGAATGCAAAACAATAGGTTTGGAAGCTCAATAGTTTGGACAGGAGCAGAAGCACATTTGAAAGAGTAGTACTTAGATTTTGTTAACAAGATAGATTCCCATGTTATTTTGTTTAATGTGCTCTGCTATGCTTTTGTCTTGGATGAATTAATACTTTGTTTATTGTTCTCTGGATCTGACACAAACTTGTGGTATGCTCATTCTTGTGCTGTGAAAAAGTATAGCCTGCATAGGCATAACATCTTTAATCTGATTCCTTTGACATATGTAGTCATATTTGGTATTTGTAGTGAATACAAATTTGCAGGGACAGTGATTTATGCTAGTTTTACTTGCATTCTTTTTGACTCATCTAAATTGTTTGATACTATAGATTTTTACTTTAATCAAGGGTTCTGGATATGACATGATTCTTTATTTTCTCTATCAATTGTTTGATATCTATTTGTTATATTCTCACCTCTGTAGATATATGGATTAAAAGTGCTTGTAAAAAGTTTTCTTCCTCATCAAGGATCTAATACCAAATGGAGCATTTGTGACTTGTTGGGCATTGTGGAAAAGATGCTACAAACTGGTGATGCTTGCGATGGGATTATTTCGAGGTACATTTTAAGTGGCAGATGTAATTGTCTTTGTCCTACACTCTCTGCAATTGCCACAGGTCTTTGTCCTACACTCTCTACAATTGCCACAGGTTGCCAATTTCTGTAACTTGTAGTTATTTAGTTCATATTCATCATAGAGAATTTGAGGCTCAGGTTTTTGTATCATTAATGATCCTTCAACTATGAACATGTGAAATATATTTGAGAGTGTACAGAAACACAGATTTGCACATGTTATATTGTATACTGACTTGAATCCATAGTTGATATTCACTGCACTCTATTTACTGATCATACTAGAGCTAGGATATGCTAAACTTTTCTTTTAAATGAAACTAAAGAAATGCAAATTGCTCCTTTTTTTAAGCTCGCATTTTGAATAGCACTTTAAGTGGTATGATTCTGCTGCACTGCATTCTAATATCTTCTAAAAGAAGTGGGAACAAAGTGTGAAAAGAAAACTTGAAAATGTGGTGAAATGATACTCTGAAACAAGCATTGATAATGTGGCAAAATGACTCATTATTTTGAAGCATTTCATTGTTTGGTTATGCTCTTCATTTGTTAATCATAAAATGGTAGATTTCTTTTTGGCAGTGAAACAGACAAGCCTTATATCAGATTAGCTGCTGCAAAATCAATCCTCAAGCTTTCTAGGAAGTGGGACTTATTTATTTCTCCTGAGATTTTTCGGTCAACAATGTTGCTAGCAAAGGTAAGTTTTTCTTTTAATGAGCTCAAGATCTGCTTAGTGGATAGAGGAGCTTGTAGAAGAGTCGTAGAGGCATAGTGTTGATGGAAATTCCCTTACTTGCTGGAGAGTTCAGGTCATTAGTTTTGGCTTGGAAGTAGCTGTTTTGACTTGACATTTTATCTAATGATAAGTTAATAGTATGAAAATAAATGGCCTTATATGCCATTGGTTTTGGAGTAGAATGCTTCAATCAGCAGAGATACAATCATTGTCAGACAGATTATTCCTTGATTTTTATCATCTTAGAGCTGCGATGTGGTATCACCAAGAATGAGGGACGAAAATTTAATAAATTATTTATCTTTTCAGCCATTTGAGGTTAAACCTTGTCTATCCACAATATTGTGTCTGTACCCTTTAATTGAGAGGACACTGATATATAAAAGCATTTGCATTTCATTTATGGGATTGTTGTGCTTCTCTTCAGTTTCCAGGGATTATTTCTGTTCATATATATAGTAATTGTCATATATCACGTGGATGTATTTCCACAAAAACTTTGTTGCAACAAACTATACATGTTATGGTGTACTCTTGTATTGTTCTATTCATTATTGTGTTGGACTTGATTTATTTCAAGTGATCATTTTTTTCCATGCTGTATGTTGATTTATTTGGTTAACTCTTCTTAAATTTCAGGACTCTTCTTCTTTTGTTAGGAGATCATTCATTGACAAAACTCACCAGCTACTGGACTGCCGTGTTATACCTATTAGATATGCATGTGTTTTCGCTTTGGTTGCATCAGATGGTTCCAAGGATCTCCTTGATGCAGTATGCTTGTTTCTCATCTAAACTGTCAGCATATATATACACTAAGGAGTTTTTTTTTTTGGGTACTTACCCTATTCAATCTCTTTTCTTGCTCTTTGTGTAGTCACTGAAGTACTTGGAAGCATTTATCAAGCAATATAGTAAAGAAGCTTGTATGGGCCGGGCATCAACGACACAAAGAGTACCAGTTACAAATTACCCAGCTTATATTGTTGTTTTCTTGATCCATATTCTTGCTCATGACACTGACTTTCCACCTAAAGAATGTCATGATGAACAAGTATATGCCCAGATTTGTAGGTGTGAAGTCTGAACTTAGTTTGGTTTGTATAGTGGAGTGCCTATTTAAATTATTATGACGCAATATCTTACTTTTGCAGTCCACTATTTCAAGTCATATGGGCATTATTAGATCCTAATAATGTGAATGGCGACGTGGATCTGATTAATGAAACTGCCTTGTATTTGCTCAGTATTTTCCGTGCTGTTAAAAGAGCTGAAGATGCTCTTGATTGTCAGAGAACTCCTGTTAGTACTCTTTCTCCTTAATAAGTTGTTCCTTGTGTATCTTTGATTGGCCTTATGCTTATTTAAGCTAGTGTTATGATGCAGAAACTTCAAATTCTTTCAGAGATTGGAATCTCCATTGTAAATACATTGCATCATAACGGAGTTTCAATGTCACGTGCACCTGGAATGATCATGCTGCCGTCATCATTGTATAAATTAAGTCTAGTTCAGAAGTGTGATGAGGCATGTTCTTATCATATGAAATACTAATTATCGAAATATTATTGAATTCTAATTCATTTGTGATGTGCAGGTTAGTTTGAAACATGAAACTGGGTTCCATTTTGGTGAATGCTTTGTCAAAGGAGTTGTTCATACTCTGAAGTCTCAAACCTATCTGGTATACATCTAGAAAACTGTTTTCTTTTTACTGAGCTAGTTTTCTGTTTCACCTGATACTCATCTTAGAGTTATCTCTGCAATTCATTTCTCCTGATCTTGTTCTCATTGTTTTTATAATAGGCTGCAAGCACAATTACCAAACGGGTTAGGAAGGGTCAAGAGGATAATGTAGGGGCTGCTGATTTTACCTATGATTCATTGAACCGAGTATCACAGACGGAAGTTGATTTATCAAAGATGGGGAAAGCAGGTGCCGAAAGGAATTCAAATCAAGAAATCATTCCGAGGCGAAAACGAAAAAAGGCTGTTTCTCCTACTTCCCCTGATTCAATAGAATTGCATAGTAACTGCATTGTGGTTGAGGTGGGCAAAAAGGTTGGATCTAAAAGTTCTAGATCTGTTAAGGAGACAGAAAAAACCTCTTGTGATTCAACTTCAGCAAAATCTCTTATTGGGTCACAAGTTTCTACTGAGACTACAGAAAGAATATTGCCCTCTACAAAAGAAAATGTTGGGACAAGTAGTGATATTACTCTTGAATCTTGCAAGTATTCCAGAGCAGATCACAGGAGACTTCGCAGTTCGAGGGTTAGTTTGGAATTTGCTCAAGTACCCTCTGATGTTTTCCCCCCTAACAATTTGGTTCTTAAATGATTATGGGCAAGTGTGCATACATGTTCTTCCATGAATACTATAAATTCAATATTTAGGAAGGGGCTTAATTGACTAGCAGATCAAATTAATATCTTCATATTCACACACTGAGGACTTTAGTTGGAGATATTGAAAATGTGCATTCCTTCACAGCATTGCGGATTCTTTCCATGTTCTGAAATTTAGTTTCCAGGTAAATGTAAATCTTTATACATGCTTATAATTGGGTATTCTTTCATAACTGTCAACTGTAAGAGATTTCATTGACTTTTTCCATATGTGCAATATTGCACTTTCCTTGTAAAGGTTGGCAAAGTTTTGTACTCTTTGGAGATCAATTGTGATGGTGCGAATATTGCAATATTATGTTCAGATAGTGATAGGAAGGAGAATGTTAGCAACAAGTTCCTGTTGTAGAAGTTAAATGTTGGAGTAATGGATTAATATTGCCATTTAGATTAGTTTGTAGGTAGTCATACTTTAGTAATGTTTTTACAAATCATGTTTTAGTATTAACTTTTTCGCAAAGCTGTTTCCACTTTCCATATTTATGAGATTTGTTGCATAACGTTTCAGCTTTAAAATTGTAAACTGCTCCATATACCCTTTTCTTTTTTGCCCTAATTCACTTTTCACATTGCCAGGAGATGGTGTTAGCAGAAGAATCAAATAAATTATATTCCAGTAATTGGTAAGTTATCAACAGATATTGCTTCAGATATTACCATTTGGGATGCAACATGAATGTTCTTAATTAGTGTATACGGCATTTGATGTGGTCCCTTTCCAGACTTGTGCATTTGAGTTAGGCTGCTACCGATAAGGTCTTTTTTCTTTCTCACCCTCTGTTTCTTCCTTTTTCCCCCCTGATTTAGGAAGTATGCATTTTGATTGACATTTAAAGTGCTTGTTTTAAAACAATAATGGTTCAACTTTTTAACTTATGATTTTGTTATAATCAGAGCTTCATTTGGTACCTGTTTACAATGGCAAGACAACATTCTCACTGGATCATTTTTTTCTTTGTTTACAACATTAACCTTATCTGTCCTAGGTAAATTTGCTCAATTGCAGTAGATATTGTGTTTTCCACTAATTTTGTCGTAACCTTGTGATGATGGCATTCATGTATTTGTGATGAGTTTCGGGCTTGACTAGATCTGGCATCAGAAACCGCTTTTAGGCTTGACCTTTTGTTGCATGTATAAATTGATTCCCCATACTTTCTCATCTTGACTATTGCATATTGCAGCAATTCTCTAGACTTCTCTGACGGTGATTCCATTGGAGATGGTGCGACCAAGCAGTCAAAGGACTTGGCAAACAAGTTGAATGGAAAGTTTGCAAATATGACTTCTATTCCTGGTATGAACTTCTAGAATTGTTGAGTAATCATGTCCTTTTTTTCTTTTCTTCTTTCTTCTCCATGCTTTAAGGAAAAGTTTCTTGAATTGTTGAGCATGTTAAATTCAATTTTGAATTGTTGGCCATTTAAGTTTCACTTTCATTGTCTTTATTTGTTATTAGGCATTTGTCCTTGCTGGGAGTTTCCACATTGAATTGAATGCACAAAAGTAGATTAAAAATCAGACACGATGGGAATGCATAATGCAATGATTTTCTGGTCCAACACTTACAAACAGATTGTCTTAAAAATTGAGGCAAGGTTTGCGTTTACAGATCTCACAAGAATAAGATAAAATGCATGGCGTTAGGGTATCCATCTATAATAATTGCACATTTTGCGTAGGTGATTGTATATTGGACACACAGGTTAAAGTTGAGGAACAGTCATTAGATTTACCACTTGAGCTTGTGAATTTGAGTTTGAGACAGTTCTAAGTTGATTTTGACTTGTTTTAAGAGTTATTTTATACATTTGATTAGACCTTCCATATATATCGGATGTATATATATATATACTAGAATAGTACAACAGATGACTTTTGTCCCAAAACTAAATATCAACCTATGTGATCGTATTATGTACATTAAATGAACCATGTGTGGAGACCCTTTATATTGTTGATCAAATTATTCACTTTTTATTTTCAGGCTAAGTATTTTGTGCAAAATTTATTTGATTTTTCTTCCTGATGAAACAAGAAAAAAACTACAGTCCTTTGTTTGTCGTGCGGGCAGATTTGCTTGTATTGTTTACTTTACAGATGGTGCAAATTAGAAGCCTTGTTTTCTTTTCAATATTTTCAAAAGATGTAGCCATGTTTTTGCATGCCTTTTCCCTTTCAAAAGTATCAAGAATTTTTGCAGCAAAAGGGAAGAACGGACGAAAACTTTGTACAGAGACATCACTTTCAGAAATTGTCACCCTAAATGAGGAAGCTGTAAGCCTTCTTTCCTCATTTTGATCTCACAAATATACCTTGTGTTATGCTGTAGAAAGTGATTTGTAAGATGTCCTTTACGTTTATGATGTCGGAAGTGTTTCTGTCAGTGTCATTTTCAATTTTCCAAGCCTGGATCTTGAATGTGGTTATTCTATGAATAAATAGCGGGGAATTATTATAACAGTAAACGTGACCTTGGAGCTTTACCTGTGTTTAGACAGTTGAGTTTTCAACCTTTTTGAGTAAAATTCATTATCCTCTTCACCTCAAATAAAACCTTTTATCTGAACAATTATATCCTGAACGAAGCATCTAATATCTTTAATTATCTCTGCAGCACGCATCGAATTGTTTCGTAGCTGTCTTGACATGCTTTTCTTGTTTTAGTTTATTAGAAGGTCACGGCGACAGAGAGCATGAATTGTCTGCACTAACCTATTGCAACCACGCTCCTTAGGTGCGGGAGTTTCAGCCAAGGTGTAGTTACTCTTTCCTTTTCTAATGTTTTAAAATGGGACAATTACTCGTACTAACACTTACTACTTGCAAATGACAATAAGGTCTGTCGACCCCTTCTGTAAATCAGCAATACGTGAGGTGCTTTGTCTATTTTCAATATGTACGTACATTATAATACGTATGTTCTATAAGGACATGTTTTAATTAGTAGTCTGCTGACGAGTCCATGTAGTGACTGATCGAATTCATTTTCTTACTCTAGTTTTATATACACTTGATCATTCATGTTGGTATGGTTGATATATTTAGAAGAAAAAAGTTGTTGCACCCAAGTTAAATAATTGTATTTAGTAACTATTAGTTATTTATTAAATAAAAAATTAATTTTATTGAAATAGTCATTTATAATAATAATGACTTTTAATGATCAATAATTTTTTCCTTTTTCTTATATTTCTTGACTATGGTTTTGAAGATGTTATCATATTGGCCATTTAGTTGAAGGGGGAGACTTCCTGGTTTCTTGTGCAACATTTGCTAGTGTGGAACCCGTCTCCCCCTTGTTCTTCTAATAAATGGATCATGAATGATATAGCTGGAAATTCCTTGGTCTCAATTTGCTTTCTTATTCTATTAATTAAGATAATATTTTTTTGAGGACAATTGTTTCTGGAAATTCTCCCAAAGTGTCGCTACACACATTGTGGTATTTTGTGAATTATATTGTTTAACCGCGAGTTGACCCTTCAAATCTTTATCCAATAAATTAGTTTTAATTATATTTTAAAAGTTTTAATGTCTGATTATGATATGGGAAAATATCGTCACCCAATGGAAGTTTCTTTAATATTCAAATATAGTTTTATTTTTTTTTCATGTAAAACTGAAATAAGAGTTATATTACTAGGTCAGAACTTGCAGGGACATTTATAAACCGGGTACAAAAAGAAATAGGCCGATGGTATTTAATAGATTGTGAAAATCTGTCATATTCAAATGCAAGTAACTTCGTCTCTTACAAGGATAAGGGTGATTATTCATGATTGGCAGCATCTCAACAATCGTCAACATTGATTTTCATAGTATCTCTAGGAGGGAGGGATCCACCTGAGCTGAATCAGATTCATAGCAAAAACGATTTCTCCTGTAAAGTTATTCCAATCATTCCAAAAACTTTTCAATCTATAGTTAAAAAGTTTGAATGGCAATAAGATTTTTAACACAAGTAATAAAAATGATAAAATTATCTTAAATCACGTAGAATTTTTAAAAACTATTCCTAAAAAAAGCACCAATTTAACATATTTTAAAGATGTAGAGAGTTGTTTGTAACATGTAATTAGAAGTTCAAACATTACAAAGAAATTTAGGATCACGTGTTGGTATAATGTACAGCTTAGGGTTATTAATTCAGTCACAAGGGGATTTGATGAGATGCGATAAGATCGGTACATGGAATTGGATGTGGATGGATGGGCCAAAGTCCAAGAATAGACTTCCAATAGGCTAAACTTCAGTGCTGGGCTGTTGCGGATAGTCATGCTCATGCAATTCCATCCCGATGGCGGGGTAGCTCTAATCCCGCAGCCAAACATACGGTGTTGACTAATTAATCTGTCACGAGCCAGCCGGGCACCCATCTTCTTTATAGCTTCTCCGAGTCCGACTGGCTTCTCTTTCTCATCAAATCAAGACCGTCTCTCTCACAACCACTGTAAAATGGATATCTTGAAAACTGATTCTCCTCTTTCCCGCCGTATCGTTCGCGCCTTCTTGGATTTCCTTAACTCTGGTATTCCATCTCTCTCTCTCTCTCTCTTTTTCTCTTCCCTATTCTTGATTCTTATCAGTTCAACAAGCTGTCATTGTTTGGTTACGGTGGTGATTTTGGTTGTTTTGTATAGTGGAACCTGCTTGTGGGGTTGACAGTGAAGGCTTAGAGGTTGCTAAGGAATGCTTGACTGAGGCCTTTAGGCTTAACTTACCACCCTCCCCTGATGACTCTGTTGAACCCGGTTTGTTGGCGGCCATATTTCGCACGTTGGAAGCCAAATTTCATCACACGATTTGTTTTGATGGTGCCAAGATTGTTACTGATGTTAATCATTCAGAGTCATCTAAGACCCAGGTTTCACTATTCGTTTCTTTTTCTTTCCTCTTGAAACAAATGCTGGGGATAATTCTTTTTATAGTTTACATTAACTGCATCAGGGTGATGATTCAACTACGGAACCTGTTGGAAGGGGTAAAATACTCTTAACCTTCTCTTGCTGTTATTGCAGATTGCTATATATTGGTTCTTGCCTGTTCTTTCTAGCGTTGAATGTCCTATTTGTAACTTACTCAGTCAAATCATACAGTAAGAATAAACTCATGGACTCGTGGCATTTCTTCAGAAATTACATCTATGTGTTCCACACTTTTGTTTCTTTTAATTGTTTAATTGTCAGGTCGTAAGTGTAAAGAACAATCCAAAAGCTTAAGCTTCATAACTTATTCTATCAGGAGTTAATATGGAGATGGTCCTAAATTATATCGCGATTAAATTATGTTTAATGTAATTCCATGGTTTTGCTGTCCATTAAGTTTTAGGCAATATTGCTTGAATTGATTTCAGAATTTTGATGACAGGGATTTCTGTGGATGAACTCTTTGGTCAGTTCGTTGCTGCACTGGAGAAAATACATTTTTTCAAAACAACTTCTGATGGAAATGATGACCAAAACCAAATGGATATAGCAACTCGTATATTTCATGAGGCTTTAAAAGTAATTTGGACGCTATAAAGCACTTTATTTCCTTTTTCATTCCAACATTTATACTAAGCGCATTAAAAACTTTTAAAAAAATAATAAGCACATAAATAAATAAACATGAAAAGGAACTACCATTTCGTTATCTAACTCTCACCTGTTTTATACTTTATTCTTGTGCCATGCATTGAATTTTCATTCATTGTGTTTGATTTGGTTAGGCTCTATCATTTTGGATTTTTTTATCAGTCTTGTAAGATGTTACTTTAGTGAACAAATATGATTTTGTTATATCAGGAGATGGCAACAACTGGATGCCAGTCATATGACCGGAATAGTCTAGCAGAGACATTAAAGTCACTAGGTATGAAGAATGAGGAGGCAACTGGAGAAATTATGTGCTTTAAGGTGTTTTGAAATACTACAAACTGCTTGCAAGTTGATATATTGTCTCTGCTTTTAGGTAACAAGGCCTTGCAGTCAAAGTGCTATTCTCCTGCTATTGAGCTGTATTCTTTTGCCATTTCACTCTGTGAAAACAATGCTGTTTACTTCTCTAACAGGTGAACTGCTTGTTGCATCCCATATGTACTTCAAAATAGTAGGACTGTAATATCTTGTGAAATGAAAGAATTATGTGTGGAATGCCATTATGGATATTGTTGGACTATTTGTTTCACTATTCGCATATTCTAAAAGCAGTCCATGCACACATGAATAAAGGAAATAATTTTTGATAATCTGGGAAAGTTCATCACCTACCTTTGATATTATGCAAAACTGATGTTTTCCAAAAACAAAATGCAATTTTGGACCGAGACAAAGAATATTACTATTGATCTATGGTATGACCAGACTGAATTAGCTGCATCTGTGGAATCTAAATGAGTCAAATCCAATCGAGTCTGATTTTAGCCTCAGTTGACCTTTTAAACAGGATCTTCTTTGCCACATGCTGCCTGCACTGCATTCGCCAAATGAAAGTCTTCATTTTGTGTCTTTTTGTGGAGTTTAGTAGTTCTATGGTGGATACTTAATGTTGAAATGCTGAAATGTTGGTCTTTTGTTAAACTTCCCTTTAGATCTTTTCTTTGTGGGAAAAAAAATCGGCAGTAGGTATTCGTATTGAAATTATTATAAGAAACTGCTTGATTACTTGATTTTGTGCATTTCAGGGCAGCTGCTTACACTCAAATTCACAAATATGATGAAGCAATCAAAGATTGCCTTAAATCAATTGAAATTGACCCAAACTACAGTAAGGCATACAGTCGTCTTGGATTAGCTTATTATGCACAAAGGAATTACAATGATGCTATCCATAAGGGATTTAAGAAAGGTTGGTGATACAAATATCTTGTAGTTGCCTGTAGCAGATACATTATGATCTTTCACTATCAGCTTCATAAATAAATCTGCAATTTATAGTTGTTCTTCATGTGCATGCAACATTTATGCATCTTCCAATTCTGCTGCTTCTGTTGCCCTTAGTCATATATTGCATAAATCTATTGGACTTTGTCTTGATTACTTGCTGATGATATGCTAACATATATATGGTTTGTTGTGCATGTATATTCCATTTAATATTAAAACTATTACTTTGCATTTTAGAAAAAAGTTGAAAGAAATTCTAGGAAATATAATTAGTGAATTTACACTTGACAAATAGAGAGCAAAGGCTAGTATAATGCCATGCACTATTGATGGTTATATTCATGGTTGTCAAATCGTGTATCGGAAGCATATTGATTTGTCAAAAATATGTATCGTGTATCATATCTTATCGTATATCGTAGGATACGTTAAAAAAAAAAATTTATGTAGTGCACGTTTTCTTCAGTTTCCTTCAATTGTTTTATCCCTAAAAATCCTTTATGGTTGGATTCAGTTATTGTTGGCAGTGTATTTAAAGCTATGATTATTCAATAAAAAGTAATTCGAAATTCCTTATCATCTAGTTCTTTTCTTTTGAGATCAGTGAGCCCTCTTATAATCGAGCTCTCAGTTATTGCTAGTTAACAAAGAAAATAGGTTGAGATCAGTGAGCTCTCTCATAATCGAGCTCTCAGTTATTGGTAGTTAACAAAGAAAACAGGGAGAGGAAGGAAGAATCAGAACAGAAACCCTTCAGGGGTAGAGAGTGGGAGAGATTTCAGTTTACAAAGTCCCATAACACGATCCAAACGTCGAGTTCCCACCATTTTGGTATCAGAGTAGGTTGTTATGGGGGACATTCGTACCTTACAAGAGCAATTTGAAAAGTTTCTCACCATTTACAAAGCAGAACGAGCAGCCATAGAAGCCTGACAGCAAGTCATGGTCGTTCAGCTTGAGAACCTCACGCAGACCTTGCAATCCCAAAATATTGAAGAAGAATTCGGAGAAGGGAGCAGTAGCAAAG
>JANIMX020000044.1:14074-24653 GCA_024582655.2 Erythroxylum kunthianum
TTTACTTTGATCAATATTCTTCTCTTAAACTTGGGAAACTGGTTGCAGTATGATTTTAGTGGCAGAGCAGACATAGTGAGGTTCATGAAGGAAATCCAAGCTCAAGGCCTATATGCTTGCCTTAGAATTGGACCCTTCATAGAGGCTGAATGGAGCTATGGGTAACTCCACATTTCCACTTTCTCAATGTTCCTTGCCATTCTGCCCATTTACTTGAACAAGGAAAAAGTTTACGATTTCAGAATTGTTATGTTCTTGCAGAGGATTCCCCTTTTGGTTGCATGATATCCCAGGCATAGTCTTCCGATCCGATAATGAACCATTCAAGGTACTTCTCAAGCTGGGTGCTATCTCAAAATCATGCAAGTTCAAAGAAAATAACTTCTTAAATAATGATACTTATGAACGCAAATACTGCTATGTTGAACTAACTATTGTATTGGGGAATTACAGTATCAGATGCAACGTTTTGTAACCAAAATAGTGAGTCTGATGAAATCAGAGAACTTGTACGCTTCACAAGGAGGGCCAATCATACTATCCCAGGTCAAGACACTAAAATCCGCTAGGATCAGTCATCCCAAATGCAATTATGGTGATCTAATTGTATAATCAATGTGCGTACAGATTGAGAATGAATACCAAATGGTAGAAGCAGCTTTCCATGAGAAAGGGCCAAGTTATGTTCGTTGGGCTGCAGCCATGGCTGTAGGTCTTCAAACAGGTGTGCCTTGGGTGATGTCAAAGCAAGATGATGCGCCTGATCCTGTGGTTAGTTCCTTTTAACTTTGAATAGATTCTGCTGGCTCTGAAACAGTGCCTTGCAAGTCCCTAAATAAGCAAATTTATCAGAATGCAAATCATATATGCTATTAGTGGGAGAAGAAAATTCTCTTCAAATGGCTTGTCTTCATACTTTTAAGTAATTATCGCCTCCTCTGAGCCTTGACATTACTTACTATTGGCAATTATTTTGACGTGCCAACTTTACATATTCACAGATCAATGCATGCAATGGCATGAGTTGTGGAGAAACATTTGCAGGCCCCAACTCACCAAACAAGCCATCAATATGGACAGAAAACTGGACATCTTGGTATGCTAGAAGGAATCACCTGAATTTTTCTTTTTGTATTTTTATATATTAGATGTTATAAGATTTAATATATATGACAGTCAATACTATTTATGTTTATCTGAAGGTATCAAGTATATGGTGGAGAACCATATATAAGATCTGCACAAGACATAGCATTTCAAGTTGCTCTATTCGTTGCCAAAAATGGAAGCTACGTAAATTATTACATGGTATGCCACATTTAACACTATCTTAATATGTCTCATAGACTGCATTCTCAGGTATTAAGTACAATAATACAAAACTGTTACAAGTAAAAACATGAAAGAAATTGCCCCATAGACAAAACTCCTATAGTAGTTTTGATCCAAGGTTTGCTATATATGAACTTAACTGCCAAAAACCTTAAACTCTGACCACATAGTTCCACTTTTTAGTATCATGGAGGAACCAATTTTGGAAGAGCAGCGTCTGCATTTGTAACAACTAGTTACTATGATGAAGCGCCACTTGATGAATATGGTATGGGGATGTTTTTTTGACATGTTATATGAACTTAGAAGCTAAAGATAATGCAATTATTTGGCTGATTGGTTCAGGTTTAACCAGGCAACCAAAATGGGGTCATCTCAAGGAATTACACGCCACAATCAAGTCAAGCTCAAATGCTTTACTCTATGGATTGCAAAATAAAAATCCTCTGGGTGAGATGCAAGATGTAAGACAATAAGGACTTCAGAGTACATTCCTTAATTATAAGAAAATAATTTTTCAGAATGTCCGACCCTGTTTGGTCTTTTTTCTCCCATTAGGCATACGTTTTCAAAGGAAATTCAAGTGAATGTGCAGCTTTTCTGGTAAATAACGACAAGAACAGAGATGTCAAAGTACTGTTTCAAAATGTTGAATATGAATTGCCTCAACATTCAATAAGCATTCTACCAGACTGCAAGACCACAGCCTTTAACACAGCAAAGGTATGTCCTAATGCACGATACTGAAATTGATGCAACAAGAAGGAGTGATTTATATAATGATTCAAGTTTTCTAGTTCCCCCCATGCTCTATATTTTTAATTCCCTAGATCCATTTATATAAATTTTCTCTGTCAGCTTTTCGGTTCACATATTATTGAGCAATGGCAAATGTACTTCATTATCGTCTTTTACAACTTGCTACCTGGGCAGATAAGTGCACAATACACTACAAGATCAACAGCCTTGAACCAGAAGTACGATTCCATTAAAAAATGGAGACAATACCAAGAAGGTGTTGTTGAGTTTGAGAAGACGACTTTAAGAGCTAAAATGCCGTTAGATCACATGAATGCAACAAAAGATAGATCAGATTACCTTTGGTACACTTTCAGGTAATCCACTCAACCGAGTAATGAGCATTGGCAAGATCAGAGTTGATTGAAATTAGATGACCCAAATCACCAACTAATTTATGCAGACTCTAACTGTAAAAGTGCAGGTTTCATCATAACTCCTCCAATGTTCAAGCAGTGCTTAGTGCTCTCTCACACGGACACATTTTACACGCATATGTTAATGGAATATATATTGGTAAGCTTCTACCCCTCAGTGACTACTTTGTATGACAGAAAGTGGACATAGAGATTGAATGTCTGATGAATAACACTTATGTGAGGCTGGTAATGACGTAGATGGTCAACTATTTGACAAAAACATGTATAAGCTATAAATTGGGGCTGACTCTAGTATGGAGTATGGACAATGTAAAAACAAAAGAATAGGTATAGAAATAACTCATAATATTTATAGCAAGAATTAAGAAGTTTTGAAACAAACAAAATTACTAGTTTCACAACAACAACAAACCTAGTTTTGCGAGGGTCGGGTAAGGGACATCAATTGTACGCAGCCTTCTCCTTGTATTTATTATAAAGAGGTTGTTTCCGTAACTCGAACCTGTGACCTTCTAGTCATAAAGAAATAATCTTACCAGTTACTCCAACTTAGTTGGCCGTAAGAAGTATTCAGAGTCTGAGATCTATGCATTTGGTGCTAATAAATACTATCAGAATGGATCCAAAGAATGGCAGACTATTTGAATTACTGTTTATATTCCGATAAACACAGTTTTAACAAGCTTAACTCTTCCCCAATCAACTTTTTTTTTTTTTTGCTGCACAGGATCTGCTCATGGAAGTCACCAGAATACAAGTTTTACTTTTGAGGAAACGATTGATTTAAGAAATGGGACAAACAATATTTCCCTACTCAGCGTCATGGTCGGATTACCGGTAATTTCAGTCTCATTTTCTCCTTTTATCTCCAAACTGTCTGATTATGGTCCACGTATTACAGTAATATCAGCTTTACATAACAGAAACATCACTCCATTTGTTACATAGGATTCTGGAGCATACCTTGAACGTAAGGTTGCAGGACTTCGTAGAGTGAGGATTCAGAATAAGGATTTTACTAATATTGCATGGGGATGTCAGGTTCTTACCTTCCACCTACTAATACTAGATTCACTTCTCAGATTTTATGTCCTTCCGCTAACAGTCAGTATTTGAATCTTATTCTCCGAATAATTCTAGGTCTAAGTTTTCAAGTTTAAACCCTACACAGAGAAATACTAAAATGTTTCATTTACTTATCGGAACAATTTTTTTTTTTTTATAAAGGTTGGATTGCTAGGGGAGGAGTTACAAATTTACACCCATACTGGGGCTAAAAAGGTTCAATGGAACAAGCTAGGAAGCACTGCTGACCAGAGACTCACATGGTATAAGGTATTCCACACCAATTGATGAATACGAGGGCCAAATCCCTCACTTTGAGCAAAGAGGAGATATGGAATTAAAAGATGAGATTTATTTGTTTCTAAACATTAATATCACGATAACTTACAGTGAATACATTGCTTACTTCTGGCCTATCATCTATGAACTAAGTTTCTCCAATCCATGAACATCAGACTGTTATAGATGCACCTAGAGGAAATGATCCAGTCGCACTGAACCTTGGTTCCATGGGGAAAGGTCAAGCTTGGATCAATGGTCGAAGCATAGGCCGATATTGGACATCATTTCATACTTCTAAAGGAACTCCTTCACAACTTCGGTACGTATAAATATATTGTGGAAAACTTCGTAAATAATTTACATATTCTACTCAATATCTTCCACAACCAAAGCTTTATTGATAGATACAAATTCCTAGGATGATATCCTGACTGAATCGTATATTAGTTTTGAAGTTTCTGTAATAAAATTACACCTTCATACCTATAGAAATAGCCAACGTCCCTTTTAAATATCAAAACTATTGGTGCTTCTTTTTATGAAATGTCACTACTCTTTTGCTTTTGAACCCAGAATGTCCAAGTTGGGCCCACCATTATCTAGGCAAGGCCATGTTTCTTTCCATACATTAGTTGTTAAATGATGATCATATTCACCTCTGTATCAAGGTAAACTCTTGCTTCTCGTTGAAACTAAGAACATATGTTGAATAATTTCAACAATACAGACGAATTGTTCAGAAGTACCTCTTATACTTTTAAACTCATGTCACTGCTAGTGATCCACTTATCCATACACCACACCACATTCTCCGTACCTTCCTCCTGTGGCAGCATTGGAGCTTATCCTTGAATTTAACCTTCATAGCAATATTTCCTCGCACTAATGACTCTTCAATTTCTTCAATCTTCTACTGATTCGAAACAAACTTTTAGGTACCATGTACCTCGATGTTTCCTCAAACCAAAGGGCAACCTATTAATTCTACTAGAAGAAGAAAAGGGATACCCTGCTGGTATCACAATGGATACAATTTCAATTGCAAAGGTATGCATTAATGTGTCTGAATCAAATGCGTCTGCAATTGAGCTCACATGTCCCCAAAGAAGGAACATTGGCAGGATTTTATTTGCAAGCTTTGGAGCACCTTCAGGTAATTGTGAAAATTATGCCATTGGGAACTGCCACTCATCTAATTCAAGAGCCACTATAGAAAAGGTGAGCTTTTCTTTTTACAATTTAAAAAAAAAACTTAAATTGAGATCTAAAACGAGAAAAAGAATCTACAATATGCAGCTGATAGCTTGCACTCTATCCTATATTCCCTCTACTTCGGTACTTGCATGAGAATTTCTTTCCCACTATATACACTGAAGTACAACCAACAGATACTGAAAGAAAAAATTTATTCCTAAAATATTTTACCTAAAGAATATTTCTGACAACCAAAGATTGAAAATGTGGGAGGTGGGTAGCTTAAGCTTTTTTGGTACACCTCTTGCATAGTATATGACCTTTGACATTCGTATGGAGGCTAAACAGTAAGAACTGGCATCAATAGAACACAAGCATATATATAAAGAAGGTGCAGTTCTCTTTAAGACCTTCAGCAGAATAATTTTCTACTTGAAATTGTAATATACCGAAAAGAATAACCACACTAGCTAGAAATGTGGTCAACATAAATCCCAACTCTAGCATTTAATTTTCAAGTCAAAGTATGCCTTGTTGAATGTTACTTGCATGGTTCTGACTGCTGTGAAACACTGCAGACTTGTATAGGGAAGAATAACTGTTCCATCATCCAATCGAGCCAATTTTTTGGTGGTGATCCATGTCCAGAAATCCCTAAATATCTCTTGGTTGATGTGAAATGCACATGAAAAATAAAGGATTTGATAGCATTTCCTGAGAGAAGAGTCAACAAATTCATCATGCAACTTTGCAGAGTTGAGTGCAGACATGCACAGAACTGAACCTGAGGTGTCATCAACGTCATAAAAGCTTTGTTTTGATAAAAAAAATTCTTATTCCAAGAGTTTCATAGTTATCACCGAACTAATGCCAAGAGGAAAAAAATAATGACATTTCTCAAAAAGTACAAATTATCAAAAGAAAACACAAATTTTACGATTGGCAATATTACATTTATTATCACCGAACTAATGCTCATAATCATGAAGAAGCGCTCTGGATTACTAGACATTCATTATATTCACCAAGATCAATGGCCTGCACAAAAACTGCCAATGAAGCATAAACACTGAAAACAAACTGATTATGCTTCGAAATAACAAACATATGTAGAGATATATCATGAAACTCTTAATTAAATTACAAGGGAAAAAATGAAAATCTGATAGAGATTAATATAAGGTGCAACCCTTCATGGATTCTATCAACAAGATTACGAATTGCAGTTTCTGCTACGATTTTGATTCTAAAAATGGGAAACATTTCATCACTAATGACTTTGCTATGCTTAAATGTATCTTTTCATGAATATGTTTATATATAAAGGACAAATCATGCGAATTCCAAAAGCAAAACATAAGTTAAAATTTTAATCATAATGGCACAAGCAAAATATAACATCAAATGAGATAAAGACTGCATGGCACACCACGGGAGAACATGTGTGATACATCAATGCAAAATGGTTTGTGGAGCTAACCTTTTAAATCTGCAGCTTAGACAGCATCTCCAAGACGATGTTCAATAAAACCATGAAGCAGCTTTCACACCTTTCTCGCCAATGAATCTTGAGAGCCTTACCATCCAACAACGTTCTAAATTAAAAGCTAAATAGGAAGAGTAATTTCCATCAAAAAAAGCTTGAAGCCTAAAACACAAAAGATACTACATGAAACTCAAAATTCCCTGTTGGAATTGTAAAACTTACCGCTTCAACTACTACCATGTGCTTCATTGTGTTTTTTCTCGACAGATTTGTACTCTTCAATAGCCCAATAATGTGACGGTACAAGTGCCTTCTGTGAAGGCAGTTCAGCAATGAAAAGCAGAGTTTGTGCCCAGCCAGCATACTTTCCATATTTGCTAACAAATGCATCTGCCACACGAGTGCAGAGTTTAGGAGTCAGGCGGGACCCAGCTAGCTCAGGCAGGAGGTGTCTTGAAGCAATCTGAGCAAAGCGAAGAAAAAAAAAGAAACAAAATCTTCAGTAGTTGAACTTGATGGATAATGAACCCAGATAATTTTCTGAGAGGCACGATTACCTAAGGACAATCCTTCCCCTCCCTCCCTTCCCTTCGTGCCCCTCCCAAGAAAGCATATAAAGAACAACTATTGTTATCAGCTTCATACATTAATGTTTGCTTACAGAAATCTCAGTTTAAAATGTCTTTCCAGACAAACCAATCAAAGAAATAAATGGCATAGTTAATAACATTCTGAATCCACGAGTACTAAATGATCATACCAAAAAAACAAAAAAAAAATTTGCATTAGAAAGCTTTGAGTTCTTTGCTGGCAAGATTGATCTTTGGAACCAAACATCTAGTCCAGTAACTTCATTTTGTGAAGACATCTCGTTGACTACACTGTTTTTGTTTGCGACAGAAAGAATATATGCCAAGGTGTTGTCTGCATGTAGAGTCCAAGTCAACGTAATTATTTTCAAAACTCTTCAAGCATTTGGAAAGAAGCTCGAAGATTGTTAAACAAGGTTTTGAAGAGCTAAATCTATGTAAGTCTAGTTTTTTTCTTTAATGAATCAATAAGATAGACTCCCGTTAGTCTACTCAGCCAGATGGTAGACTAATTTGAGATCTCATGATAAACCCCGACTGGAAATCTCATAAACAATTTTGAATACATACAACTACTCGAACTGAAGCTCGGAAAACAAACCTTCCACACATGTGTGTCAACCGGAACGGCATGATGTTGATCCAGTGAGAACAGAGCAATACATGCTGCCACCTTGGGACCAACTCCAGGCAAAGTACAAAGGGCGTCAATGACAACTTGGAGATCCAACTTACGTAGAGATAAAAGCCACTCTACACCTCCACCAGGTTTTGACAACAAGGCATCTATCGTGCCCGTTATATATTTTGCCCTGACAATGAAATGTCGTGAACCCCACATCACATGTGAAGTCAATCATCAACAATTCAAAAGACAACACAACACACTAATTGCTAAATCATCAACTAAAAATGTGAACAGTTAGAGAACTACGACAAACCTATAACCAAAACCAGCATCTCTAAGCTGCTGCTCGCTGACCAAGGCCAACTGGTCCAAAGAAGGAAATTGATGAAACTCGAAATCCTCAACACGCCCCAAATGAACGCCCAAAGACGAGATGAAGTCCACCATTTTAGTGATCCTCGCGATATTGTTATTCGAAGAGCACAAGAACTGCATCAAACACTCAAGAGGCTCCTGCCTCAAAACCCTAGCACCCGGCAAACATCGAGCGAGCTCCGAAAACCGCGTATCAGAGGTCGAGAACTGATCCCAGAGATCAGAGAGGGAGATCTTCACGTTAACAAAATCTAGAAGAGTCGACAAGGCCTCGGATTGGGAGGGCGTGCGGTGGATGCGGTAGTAAACATCACCGTTTTGAAGGTGATGCTTGAGTTAGACGAGGTGGGGCCCCAGGGAACCGGTGTACTGGAGAGGACCTGTTTGTTTCCATCGGAAGGTTTGGCCGGTGGGGAATGTGAGCGGAAGAGAGAGTTCTGATTGGGTAAAGTTGAGGGGAGCCCAGTTTGTGGAGTCTTTGGATGACTCGAAGTTTAAAGCGGCTTTCCGGGAGGCGAGGTTGTGAGATTTGAGGAGGGAAAGCGGCGGTGTTGGCGGTGGCTGCGGCTGCGACGATTTAGCGGTGGAAAGTGGTGTAGCAGGTCGTGGGCGCTTCATTATTGTTCCTGAGAGGAGAGAGTGAGCTACTAGCATCCCTCTCCTTCTCAAGAATAATGTCTTCAAAATCGGATTGAAATTTATATCGTTAAAACAAAAATTTTAACATTTAAAAGGTTAACTAATATTTAATGATCGATTAATTAATAAATTAATTAATTTTTAATAACAAAAATTATTAAAATAAATCAAACCCGAAAAGTTAAAATCAAACCTAAAAGTTTGACAAGGTGAATCGGTTGGAATTTTTTTTCATTACTTAACAATACTCACTTTATTTATTTATTTTCAATTTTTAGAGAAATTTCATCGTAAATACAAAGAATATTAAAATTTATAATTAAAAATTTGAACCGATTCGATAAATTTAACTGTGAAAATCTTGAATTAACCAAATTTTTAGTTCAAATTTAAACTTTTCGGTTTGATTTACTTTAATAACTTTTATTGTTAAAAATCGATTAGTTTATTAATTAATCTTCAATTTTTGTAAACTAATTAATTTTTATTTAACAGACTTTCTTTAATTTAATTTATTCTTTAACTAGTTTTATGATAGTCTAATATTAATTGAACCTTTTAAATCTAAAAATTCTTTATTTTCAGTTTAACTTCCGATCCGATTTTTAAAATATTAATTAAAACTTTACTAAAATTAAAATGAATGAACAAAAATATTGCGTAAACCATATTAAAAACCATCACGAGAAAAATAAATCAGAATATCATATGAGAAATAAGATGATAAAATGTAATCTTCGATAACTTCAACGTATGATATATAAGCACGACACGAGGGACATTATGCTCCAAAACGTCCTATAAGAAGACATGTAATTACTTTAAAATTTATGATGATCCTTTAAAATATAATGTTATTGTTAAAGCTGTTTTCAATCCAAATTATATATTTTGTTCTTTAACTTTAATATTTATATGTTTTATTGATAAAATTTACTATAAATAATTTGTAAATGTGCATCATTAAGCAACAATTTTATAATTTGTTAAAATATAATGTGTTCAACAATCTTCATTAAATTAAAAAATATTTTGATATAAAAATTTATACATTTTTGGTGATATAAACCAATAATGTGTTTCGTTATTTTCTAATTATATTAATTTCTCATTATCATTTTGAAGTTTTATTAATACAATATTTGAAAAATCGAATCGAATGTTAAGTCGGTAAAATATGAGGTTTAAGGTTTAAAAGGTTTTATTAGTATTAGACCGTCATAAATTCGATTAAAGATTGAATAATGTTGAAGAATTTGAATTATATTTGAATGAGGTTATCCTTACAAATCGAATAATTTGAAGTTTAATTAAAAAAAGAAATTATTAAACGAAAATTAATTACTTTATTGTAATTTATAAGAATTTATTAATTAAAAAAATCGACTGATTAATCAATAAATTTATCAATTTTTATCAATAAAATTTATAAAAATAAATCAAAATGATAAGTTAAAATCTAAACCAAAATTGTAAAGTTCTAAAGGAGATAACACTTGTTCGCTAATCCTATCTACAATGTTGTAGAGTTCTCTCAACATGTTATATAAATACTATTAGGACTCGTTTGGTACGTCGTATTAGACGGTGGATAAGATTAAATAATACATCTAAGCTATTTGTTGTCGACTTGTACATGACTATTTAATACGTGTGAGATTTGTAATACTCTCCGCACCCGACTATATAATACAACTCACACATTTCGGTTTAATAATACACGTTTAATGTATGCAGATGGAGGTGTAATAAGCTGGGCGTGTGCACACTTGTGGCAAGCTTGCCACGAGCGTGTGACAAGCTTCACATA
>JANIMX020000044.1:244302-269413 GCA_024582655.2 Erythroxylum kunthianum
GCGCTACTGGTTTATCTCTCCATCGAATCAAATTAGCCAAAGGGGTACGTTCATGGTACCATTTGACACTTTCCTTGTAGCCAATGAACTTGCACTTCTTAGACTTGAATTCAAGTTTGTTTCTTTTCTCCTTTGGCATATGCATATCTGCATCACAACCAAATACTCAAATATGAGACATACCGGGCTTCCTTCAAAATAGTACCTCAAACGAAGTTTGATCCTTTAATGTAGATGTGGGTGCCCGATTCTTCAAGTAACATGTTGTAGCAACTGCCTCAGCCCAAAATTCAGGCTCCAAGCCTGCCCAACTCTACATAAACCACGCCTTCTTCATAAGTGTTCAATTTAATTTCTCAGTCACACAATTTTGTTGAGGTGTCATCTGAATTATATTCTGTCTGGCAATCCCCTGCTCAGCACAAAACTGATCAACTAGAAAATATTCTCTACCATTATCAATTCGAAGAACCTTTATCTTTCTGTTGAATTGATTTTCAACCAGTGCCTTAAATTCTAGAAATTTGTCAAGTGCTTGAGACTTTTTTCTAATAAAATAGACCCAAGCGTACCTAGAAAAATCATCCACAAAAGAAACATAGTACCTTGATTTTCCAAGAGAAGCTTTTGGAGTTTCCCCAAACAAATCATTGTGTATCAAATCCAGCACTCCAGTCGCTCTAGTGGCGGTGGATTTAAACTTGACTCTATTATGCTTTCCGTACAAGCAATGCTCACAAAATCCGAATCTCATAGAACAATTTGGAACCCCTTCCACTAGTTTCTTTGATGCTATTGTGGTTAGTCCCTTCTCATTGATATGCCCCAATCGTTGATGCCACAACATGGATGAACTAGTATCAACACTTTCTTCCTTCTCGGAAACAAAGGAGCTACCATACTACTCCTTTATGATACTTCCCAACAACTTGTATAAAGTACCACATCTTGTTCCACGTGCAAGTACCATTGAGCCACGAGTCATCTTACACGAATTCTTATCACAACTGAAGTTAATTCCTCCATCTGTCATAATGCTAACAGATATCAAATCCCTGCTAAGATCAGGAATATGCATAACCCCCGGAAGTGTCTTGACAGTGTCATCATGCATCCTAAATTTCACCTTCCCACGACCAACAATATTTATTGATGTGTCATTACCCATCATAACATTGCCTCCGTTGTAAGTTTCATACTGACAGAACCAATCCCTGTGAGGTGTCATATGATACGAAGCTCCTGTATCAATGAACCAGACATCATCATGCATTTGGGCTACGCAAGCTGCTGCTATATACAGATCTTCAGTGGCTTCATCCTTATTACTCAAATCATTTTTCTCATTCACAGATTTACCACCATTGTTCTTGCAGTCCTTCTTTATATGCCCAAAATCATGACACTTCCAACTTTTAATTTTTGACTTATCTGTACTCTTAGATCTTCCTCTTGATTGTGGCTTGTTTCCAGATCTCTTTGAATTCCTATTCTGATTTCGTCCTCTGACAAACAGAGCTTCCTTAACTTTCCATACTCTGTCGTCGCATATCTTTTGACAATAAAGGTGAAACCACCCCCTCAAATGACAATTCTGTAGTACCGCTACCAATCGCAATAATCAGATTATCTCACGAATCAGGTAATGAACAGAGTAAGGTAATAACTTTATCATCATCATTAATATCACAACTAATCGATGATAATTGACTAATCAAGGTATTAAATTCATGCAAGTGTGTAGAAAACGAACTTCCATCATCCATCCGAAGTTTATACAATTTCTTTCTAAGAAACAGTTTATTAACCAAGGACTTACTTTGATATAGGGTTTCTAATTTTGTCCAGAGATCCTTCGCAGTCTTCTCCCCAGAAACATTAACCAGGACGTTATCAGCAAGGCATAATCGAACCAGGCCACGTGCCTTCTGATCCAACTTCTCTCATTCAACGATTTTCTCCTTCAACTCAATTTCAGTCAAAGACGTCCCCTCCTCCCTCCTTCTGAGCAGTAACAGTCGGCTTTGGATCTTCAATTACTGTCCAGAAATCCCTATCCACGAGCAGATCCTTCATCTTCAATTTCCAGAGTTCAAAACTCTTCCCGTTGAACTTATCAATTTCAATCCGTGATCCCCTTGTATTCGACATCTTAAATTAGCCAAACTCAGATCCCTCAAACCGAAGCTCTGATACCAAATGCTAGAATTCAAGATGACAATACGACACAATCACGCAGAAATAAGATGAACGAAAAACATAAGAACATACGATATACCCAGGTTCATCAATTTGGCTACTCCTGCTTGTCTGATGTATTCAATAGATGCCTCACACACTCTGCAATGATTCACACACCAAACCCTTGATCTTATAGCAACTAGAAACTCTAGCTGATATAACAAGAGCTCAAACTCAATACATTAGTAAAACTACTAATAAAATCCCAAGCCCAATAACATGGGCTCAAGCGAGACCCCCGACTACTTTGTTGAAATGGTCATCAGTCGATCTGCACAAGTATGAGCCAACTCCCAACAATTCTTGATCACCTGTTCATATACAGAATCAAGAGATAAGGGAACTGCAGATTTTGACACTAATACTGCAGAAACAACCTCAGCTAATTCCAGCTCCTTTGTATCCACAGGTTGAACGATGAAAGTGGAATATAAGCATATTGCTGGAGAAGACTTAAAAATGTAGTCGAAAGAACTTGTGACACTTATGTTTGCTCATTAATGCATCAGTAAGTTGGGGTGAAAGTTGAACAAACAGAAGCATACTTGAGCTATAAATATGCTGATAACAGATTAGCATGCGAGTCTAATAACTCAAAACAACAATTAATAGACCAACCTTCTGCCCAAGATATTCACTCTTTTCTTTAATGCATCAGGATTCATTTCAGTACCACTAATGAGGGAAAATCTTTTTGCCTCTGCTATTCTAGTCCTTCTGTTTCAACAATTTTCTGCAATCATTCATCAAATTAACAGATAAAAATATAGAAACCACAAAAGCCACAAGTTCAAAATCCATATCTGCAGAACAATGGATCCTACACGACAATCCATCTCTGCAGAAGACTCAAAATCTTGCATCCCATCTGGCAACAATGGTTATATTCTACAACATACTAGATACTTATTCTTAATCTTTATACTTTTAGTGTTTCATATTGCTAATCTGTACTTCCTAGCAAAGGAAATTCTTCATCTGGTTGTAAACCATATATGCAGATATTGGTAAGACACTTGCATTCCTTTTGACTTGAGTAGAACATATCATGATTTTGATCAAGTGTAAGCCTCCCATAAACAAAGTACAAAAACAACTGAAATTTAGAAGTAAGAAAATAGAAAATGCACTCTTTTATCAAACTCCTGGGACACTGTCACCAGAAACTTGGGAAACCTTCCTCGATGAACTCAAACCAAACCATGTCATCACCAAGTTAAAGATCGTCTATTTAAATCAAACCCAACTGAGAACAAGTACATAGGAGGCTATCTGACAATTTAAACAGAAAATCAGAAGCAAGACAAAAGTAAAAAAGTGTTTACTTTACCGGGTTCATCAACAAAGAAAGCTCGAATGCAAGTGTGTTGGATTAAGAGTTTGAGACAAGTAAACTGTTACTGACTTGGGTCTTCGAGAGCTCCGTGTATTGGATTACGTTGTGGAAACTAAGAGGCCCAATTCGGAGAAGACATTCGCACACTTTCTGTTAACATATGAAAAGATAATTAGAGATCACACATATACAAGGACGGAGCCAGAAATTTTCTATTGTGGGGGCAAAATTCATATATAAATTTAATGTTATGGGGGCAAAATTCTGACCATGAATTATTTTAAGACATAATATTATTATTTACTAATTTATTTCAATAAAAATATATATATAATTTATTTAAAAAAAATTGACATTTAAGTGGGGGCATTTGCCCCCACACTCCCCCACCTGGCTCCGTCCATGGTACTAATAAAAAACTTATAGAAGACGAGTTTTAGAGCAATTGATACGGTTAATCTTTTTGTGATTAGAAGGTTACAGGTTCAAGTCATAGAAATAGTCTTTTTATATAAAAAAAATACAAGAAAAAAGTTACGTACAACTAATGACCCTCACCCGACCCTAGCAAAGCTGGAAAAATGAGCTTGTTGTGTTGTTGTTGTTGTTTATAAAAAACTTGGATCCAAGATTGAATCGATAAAAGTTTGTAGAAATTTTGGACTAACTCAAATAGGAACAAATAGAAATTTGCTTGATTTATTTACAATCTTACATAACATAAGATTGCTTGATTTAATTACAATCATTGGAAAAAGGTCCAAATTTAAAAATTACTAAACATTATGTGCAAGTAAATGTTAAACTTAAAATTTGCTATTGTACACGTAGAAGGATTATTCGATCTTAAGTTCTAGCGTCACTTAATAATGCCTAATTAGCTTAAAAGCATCTCAAGTTACCCATAAAGTTGAAAGGAACATATGATACGATATATCAAAATGTCTTATCCCTCCTTTCTTTTGATTTGCTCCATTATTTTAAGAACTTAATGATCATCCACTACTTTTTAATCCATTGCAAAATAAAAAAAACAAATGATCACTTATCTAGTAGCTAAAAATCTATACCCTCTTGCCCGCTAGTGTCAAGGAACTTTTGATATTGGGCATGTCCTACACCATCTTATGGTGATCAAACACAGTTTGTTTCTATGACATGTATAATTATTTTGTGAGTAATTTATGCATCATTTGATACTAAATTTCTCAACCAGTTGATTGGCCGTCTATACACATCAAATCTAGTTAACGAGTGAGGAACATACTTGTTAGGGTGGAGGTGTACTTGGACAAGCCCAAACCAAAGAAGAACACACGAGCCCATAAATGAAACGAAGTCATGCAAGTCTCCGCCACTTTCACTTTCACTTCCATGTTAACTATCATCACCCACCCGCCACTTCCCACCATATGAGCAGTATCCATTCGCCGCGTAGTCAAAGCACAGCCCACCTCCGTCACAAAGCCATTGTAAAACTTCAACGAGAGAGCCGAAGACCAAAGGAAAACATTCCTAATTTGCTCCTTAATTAATTCCCCTTTCTATTAGTAGTACGTACCCGTCACCCAATTTCAACTCAAGAGCAGTTAGTGCAATAATATGGTAACAAGAATTAAAACAAGTTGCCCTAAAATCAGTGGCTTTCGTTGCCAAGACAGTGATAAGGACATGTGTGATGCGGAAAATATGGGCGAATAGTGAGAGCCTGTGTCTGTCTGTCTGTCTGATCAGACGCCCATAGTTGACCGGCGTATTACAATCTCTCATTAGTCTGACCGTGGGACACACCATCCGCCAACCGCTGCTCAAGTTGACTATCTCTCTTTACGGACCATTTGAGGACCAACCAATTCAATGGGGCGGTTCGAACTGTCTGAATCTGATATTCATCATAATTGTTATTAGATCTTTTTTATAATAATGATAGTGTAATAGTAACAATTAAAATTTAAAAGAATTGTATTAAAATTTTAAGTTAATGAATCAAATTGTAATTGACAATCAATTGTATTAATTGCAGCAACATAATAATAAAAAATAATTATAATTATAATAAATTAAGATAACATTTACATCATAATTGTTACTATTTCACAACACAATCAGGTGTATCTCTAACATTTATGATAAAAGATGCAAGTTGGTAATAAATTCCATTGATGTATCACCAACTAAAGAAAAGACATGTTCCTAACAAGTACAATCAGAATTCTGAAATGACTACGACACCATCCAATTCTTGAAAAGAATTTATAGGACTCACGAATCACGGGGCTCATGGCATTGGGATTATCAAATTTGTTTTACATAAAAACATTTATTGGGAAAATGTTTAAGTTAGAGAATCTTATTTCCTAAGCCATTAAATAACGGTAAAATTATTTTTGTATGATTAAAAGATTACAGATTTGAGTCACAAAAATATTTTTTTAAATATATAAAAAATATTACATATAATTAATATCTTTCACTTAATTCTCGCAAAACGAAAAAACTTAATTTGTTGTTGTTTAAATTAGAGAATGTGAGTGACCTTTTCCATCACTAATTACATCAAATCCATAGATAAGAATTTCAACCCTTGGTTTTACCAAATCATACGATTACATATAATTGATATCTTTCACCTAACTCTTGCAAAACGGAAGAATTTAGTTTGTTGTTGTTTAAATTAGAGAATGTGAGTGACCTTTTCCATCATTAATTACATCAAATCCATAGATAAGAATTTCAACCCTTGGTTTTATCAAATCATACGATTACAATAATCTCGAAGAATTAGAATTGTTTCCTTTTATCTCAACTGTTTCTTTAATATAATTAGTATTACTCACCATGCAAAAAATGATTAGATACTGGGGAAAACCTTATCATTTTCAAGACCTGTACTTATCATAACAAATTTTACTATTTCAAGTGAAAAGAAATAGCAGTTCAATAAAGAAAGTATGAGCCATTTAAATATCCCAAGAATGAAATTCTCTATATATGAATTTTGTTAATGCTGAGCTCATTTTATATCTTCAGTTTCTTATAAATATATATTTTTTTAATCAATTTTTCAACACATGCGGCTCCTCAAAATTCTCACAAGTAATATTATAAATATTCAGGTAGGTATCACCTCATTTTTTGACATTTCTTGCATCTAGAATGCTAGTCTATCTGATTTAGTTATATATATATATATATTTCCTAATAAGTATCAACAAACCTAGCTACATCCTATGATATAAACTTGTTTAAAAATCTCCCCAACTTGAAAGTTTCTCATTCGATAATCTTTCTTCTCCAACCTGCCGTCATGTTAAAATTTTATTAGTTAATTAATGGTAATTTAAGAAGCTATTGACAAAGCTAAGTGGAGAACAGTCGCCTAATTTTCGATATGTTAGTCTTTATTTATATAAGATGGTGAGTCTTGGACCAATCGATAAGGTTATTAATTTGTGATTGGAAGGTCATAGGTTCGAGTCACATAAACAATCTTTATGTAATAAATACAAGAGAAATATTGCGTATAATTGATGTCCCTCACCAGACCCTTATAAAGCAGAGAAAATGAGTTTTTTGTTGTTTTTTGTTGTTTAGTCTTTACTTAAATAAAGTATATTGTTATTTTCCTACCTTCACCACATATAATTTTCAATTGTTCATTAACAATTCCATTTTCGTTGTCATTTTATGGAGCAATCAATATATACTTAGTTTACAAAATTCTAGATAGGTTAAGCCATATAGGTTTCGAGATCTGAGAAGTTGACAAAAATGCAATTTAGACACATCTCGTCTCTTTCCCTTTCTTTATTCCAATTGCTGATAATTAATTCAACTGTAGCCTCCGTGGTTAGATGACTAATGAAGTAGACGAGAGCTCTATTATATGTGTATGTTGTACATCACATCGTTGTGTTTAGATAATATAGAATCAGACCACTGAATTTGAGCAATGAAATGCGGTAACCTGTAAGACCGCATATTCCATTTGATCTCTTGTAAATAAATTATTCGATTACTCACTCTCGTTTCTGAGCTATCCTAATATCAACCCTTTTCTCGTTTTCTGTCTCCAAGAAGTTTAGTCTGTCTGATTGTAATGGAATGTTACAGGAGATTGTAACAACACATTATTAGTGAAGTGTTTTATTAAGTTGAGTTATGTGGTGAGCCGTTTACTCAAAATCAGATAATAAATTTAATCAAACTGGTTAAGAGTAAACTTTGAACACTTGCACTGACTGCATACTTTCTTCTCTCTTTAAAATTTAATAACCTTGTGACTTAGGCCATGTATTGTACGTTGTTTGTTTGTTTAATTAGTTTGAGGGACAAAGGAAGTGTCTAAGATCTGACGTTGGAATTGTGCACTTCATTGCTATGGATTCGTCGCAAGAGTCAAAATATGATGGAAGCAGTGCATTCTTTCTTCAAATGGCACTTTTTACTCCAAGGTCACAGTTACAAGATAATGTGAAAATTTACATCAACCTTGATAGGAAGATAAAAAAATTCAAGACTTGGAAGTACGAATTCAATGAAGTTTTTTGGGCTTAAATTTCAAAAGGAGCTTGTATTTTTATGTCATTTTCGGTTCCATGACCATGTGCTTTGACTATCTTATAAATCAAGAGAGGTACAATCATTGTGTTGGTTGGAAACACGGCAAGTAGATATGAAAATTATCGTGTATACATATATATATATATGTATTAACATTTCTTTTTCTTGGTGAGATAAAGGAGAATATTATTAAATTATAAGTCATGCATGCAGTGTAGAGTATTTATTCTGGTGAGATGGGATAGGTTTGGATATGTCTATATAGTCTCCCTATTGGATTAAGGATACACGTGTAACCGTGCAGAGGACTGATCGTATCCGTTTCCCCACTTTGTAAAAATTACTATTATCTTACTAAAAACAACCACTAATTCTAATTAACCAGACTTGATATTGATTTCTTGTAATTCTGATTCGAATTATAGAAATAGTTTTTTTTTTATAAAAAAATATAATCTTTGTTTTTAAAATACTTTTAATAATTATTTAATTTATTCGGTTATAAGAATAATCAACGTCTCTACGGAACCGAGAGGAAGGTCTTGCCAAGCTTTCTTTTATCTTTTTCCATTAGCCAACCTCTTGACTGGTATTGATTTGATTCTCCGGTATGTAATATAATTTTATAAACCATTTATTAATGATTATTAAATTTAATTAATATCACAACCGCTCAATAACTTATTTCATAATCTTCCAAGGATAAAAGTGTTAGTCAAATAATTGGGCTTACACCTTTTTGACTGTTGTCCAGTTAGGAGGGGTTGTACTTTGATTCTCCCTCATTTTTATTATTTATTTATTTATTGGACTTACTTATTTTAAGTAATATCATATAGGACAAAATAATTAATTTACTTTAATTGCGAAAGGTGTTTTACAGAATCTGCCAAAGCTTTAATTCAAGGTCAGATTTTTTATACTTGATTTGACCTTTTCACTACAAAAAATAAAAAATTGAACAAATTTCAAATAAACTGAAAAGTTACTTGTAACAAAAGTTGTTTTCAGGAAAGAAAACAGAAATCCCAAAAAGCACTGACGTTGAACTTTACTTCCAAATATTTAATTTTCAGTTCACATGTAATGTAACCACATATTGCTTGTCATTTAATAAAAAAAAAATACAAAAACGAAAACGATAGTCTGATTCTCATCAGGAAATAGCAATCACTTTCATCACGTTACTATAGACCTCTGTCCTTCTACTTCCAGGCTGATCTGGTCGGCATGTATTGTCTGAATGAATACATGGATTATCAACAACAGAAACGGTTTTGGGGTTACAAAGACGAATATTTCTTTCCAGCTTTGAACTTTCGAAGGAGACAGACAGCTAATACATTGGTTTCAGGGCACAATTTTTAATCTTGATAAGTACTTGCAACTGAAGACAGAATAGCATCAATTTGTGTTGGCCACACAATAATTAGCATCAGAGAAGCTAATTCCAAGCATATTACGAAAATGGATATGTATATCTACACTATATTTACTTGCGTATTCCAATCGGCTTCAAGTTTGTCATCCAATTCATACTGTTCCATAATTTGTCTTTTACCAGTTTCATTGGTGGGGTGGTCAAAGGTTCAAGTTCTCTTGTTATGGTAGTCTCTTTCTGTCAATATGACCTGCCTAAGACTACTTGTGTGTACAGTTCCTTTGATGGAATAAACATGACCAGTAAACTTCTGTTATGCTTTATAAGGAGTAAGGAATGGTGATTGCGTATAGGAAGTCCTCAGGTTTTCTATGCCAAAGGACCTTGTGTGTGTTAAGAAGGTGGAGTTTCAAAATGATGAAAAATTGTTTTGCTTCTCCTATCCTAGTTTCTGGGAGATTGTCAAATGACAAGTTTTGATTGGTTAAAAGGCACCTAGTCTTACTCAAATGACAAGTTCCATACTTTGGTTGCTTTGTATGCTACTGCTTAAGATCCTCGTTGTTTTCCTTGACAAGGAATAATTGACACTGTACACAAATATCTAGGGCATTTTTTTTTGGTGACGAAGACGTATAAATATAAGAGGCAGTAGAAAGTCATGGAGAATAGAATTTGAATTGCTTAATTTTAATCTGTAAATGTACAGACGTTTGTGTGTCAATATCATTCGATTAATATAAATAGAATATTATGTCCTTACTTCACAATTTTAAAGAATTAAAAATGTATTTTTTTAATCTTATTATTTTAAAATTTGTATGATTTAATATATATGTGAAAGAATCTATAAACTCAGTTTTTCAATATGTTTATTTTTAGCAAAAATGGAAAGATAACAAATAAAAGATTAAAGTAGTACCATGGTTGTTTATTCCACCATTAGAAACTACGAGAAGATTAGCAGAACACTGGGAAGAAGACAAAAGTTGATGTTTTCACGATCAGGAATGAGCAATAACACACGAAATGCTTTTAACTTGAGTACGATTGACTTATGAGTATGACTGACCATTTTCTGTCTTAGATTGTACAACTATTTTTTACAACATCAATTGTGTATGGAACTGAAAAGGAAAGAAATCCGTCTTGAAAGAGTTTTCAATGCTATTTTCCTAGACAGTAACTAAAATTGCGGTGATCGCTCAGACATCTTCATTAGTCATCTGCCAGTTGCTCCATTCTGAAACCTCTTCTGCTACTGTCTGCTACCCTAACCTCACTCAGACGTTGGAGTGTTGTTATGAATGATGTTGAGAATTTGGTACCGCTTGCCCACCTATGATTGGCAAAACACATACGGTTAGACCATACCATGTCTGGATAATTTAAAGATCAGACCACAAAGACAACTTCTGACCGATGTATAGTTTGAGTGACTCTCGTATACTATTTCCATTTAGTGAAATGAATAATTAAAGGAATCACATTCTCAAACAATAAGAACGGATAGGAGCCATCACTATGAGAATCTTGATTCAGAGGTGGTCTTTTAAAGAGAAAGGTTATGTTTTTAATACTCATTTCAAGTAGCTTTCTGCTCCTATATAAAGACCATGAAGGACAAATGAGAGGGGCATAAGAATTACAGAGCAAAAAAATATATCCAGCTCAACATTTTTTATTCTGCCATTGTTTCTCATACTTCTTGCTGATAAAACAAGAGGCAGCAGATATGAAGGTAAGGAAGAGTTCAGTTCCGATTTATCATTTGAGTTGCTTTCATTTTCCATAGTTTGTCGTTTCTTGTTAAGAATTCCCTAATGCAACTTCCATAACCTACTCGATTACACTAGTTTCTGTCCAATATTGCCTGGTTTATTCTTTTGCTCGAAATTCTTCACAAGAAAGAAAAAAGATTACACTAACCTATTTCATAGTCAATTACCAAAGTTTGATTTAATCTTTATGTACAGCAGATTATGGATTAGGATAGTATATAAATGGAGAAGAATACTACCTTAATGTGAATGAGGAAGCAAAAAATTACTAAAGACGAGTCCACTTAATAAATATGAGTTAGGTGTATAGAAATTTACTTGTGATCAAAGAGGATTATTACTACATCTAGCAAATTTACTTGTGATACTAAACCATAAAGTCTAGTAAGCGAACCAAAACAAAAAAGGAGCATCTTATGATTGTATAGAGAAGGTGAATGGCTGATGAGGAGTTAAAAGAGGGTGGGGACACAGAGTAAGATCTTGATGAGCAGGCAGTGAAGAGGTTTAGGTCTGATATTTTGTTGTGGGACGAATGACTTGAAGATAGCTCATCTCATGCATACGTTGGTCGTTGACTAATTACGCGTACGGAGTCTTCTGGTCTTTAGCAACACGTGGCCTCTGCAATCTTCATGCTTGCTGCCCTTTTATATACTCCACCACCCCCATCCCTTCATCACTATCCCTTTTCATTAACTTCACTTCTCTTCTTCTTCTTCTTCTGACACTGCTCTGGCTGTCTCCCTCTTTTGAAGCACCAAAAAGGGGAAAAAAAACAAGGAAAGTTTCTGAGTCCATTTGGGTTTTGGTGATTCTTGGGAGAGGAGTAGTGTAGTGCCTGTCATTTACTGCTGTTTGAGTGTTAAAAGAACGAACCCAACTGGGATATCCTCTCATCATCACTTTCTTGAATTCTCCTTTTAGAAAGCCCAAATCTTTTTTCTTCTCTGTTGTTAACTCACTGACTTGTTTCTTGAACAAAAAGATGGCTGATACCGAACGCTCCGTCAACAATCTTCTTCCCCACCAAGCCTTCGACGTCGACATGCAGCAGCCGCAACAAGCTGCCTCCAAGTGGTTCGACGACGACGGCAAACCCAAGCGAACTGGTAAACGAATCAATCTTCACATACCAATCTTGATCAACTGTTTTCAAGGTGATGCTGATTGTCTATAGCGTTGTTTCTTTAACCAGGAACCTTTTGGACTGCCAGTGCTCATATCATAACAGCTGTGATTGGCTCTGGAGTCTTGTCCTTGGCTTGGGCCACCGCTCAACTCGGTTGGATCGCTGGTCCAGCCGTCATGTTCTTGTTCTCTTTCGTAACTTATTACACCTCTTCTCTTCTCGCTGCCTGTTACCGTTCCGGCGACCCTGTTAATGGCAAGAGGAACTATACTTACGTGGACGCTGTTCGAGCCAATCTTGGTATGTTCCCATTTCTGCAAAGCTTCCTCTAACCATGTCAAGATTTGGGCCTTTTCTGATAACTTTTTTTTCTCTATTGCATATTCAGGTAGAAAGTATGTGAAAATTTGCGGGATAGTTCAGTATCTGAATCTTTTCGGAGTTGCCATCGGTTACACAATAGCATCATCTATAAGCATGATGTGAGTTGTCAGGACTTTTGCTTCGGTTCTTGTTTATTTTACGGTTTTGGAATTGTGTGCGCTGAAGATCATCTTTCTGGAATTTTCATGAAACAGGGCTATCAAAAGGTCCAACTGTTTCCATAAAAGTGGTGGCAAGAACCCGTGTCGCATGAACGCCAATCCTTACATGATTGCTTTTGGCATTGTAGAAATCGTTTTCTCTCAAATTCCTGACTTCGATCAACTATGGTGGCTGTCCATCGTCGCTGCAGTCATGTCCTTCACTTATTCAATCATTGGTCTTGGACTTGGCATAGCTCAAGTTGCAGAAAATGGCAAAATCAAGGGAAGTCTGACAGGAATAAGCATTGGCACTGTGACTCAAACCCAGAAAATATGGAGGAGTTTCCAAGCACTTGGTGACATAGCTTTTGCCTATTCTTACTCCATCATTCTCATTGAGATTCAGGTATAAAAACAGACTTCCCCTATTGAAGTTTTTCCCGTTTACACAGTGGTTTCACAGGCTAACCTGCTTTGTCTTGTCCCACCTCTAATAAAAGGATACAATCAAGGCCCCTCCATCTGAAGCCAAGACAATGAAGAAAGCGACTCTAATCAGTGTTGCAGTGACAACCATTTTCTACATGCTCTGTGGCTGTTTTGGGTACGCAGCTTTTGGAGACATGTCCCCTGGAAATCTGCTCACTGGATTTGGATTCTATAACCCATATTGGCTTCTTGACATAGCCAATGCCGCCATAGTAATTCACCTTGTTGGTGCTTACCAAGTCTTCTGCCAACCACTGTTTGCCTTCGTTGAAAAGGAGACAGTCAGAAGATTCCCAGATAGTGAGTTCATTACCAAGGAAATCAAAATCCCCATTCCCGGTTTTCGTCCTTACAACCTCAACCTCTTCAGAATGATCTGGAGGACAATTTTTGTGATAATTACAACAGTGGTTTCCATGCTTCTTCCCTTCTTCAATGACATAGTTGGTCTTCTTGGAGCTTTGGGATTTTGGCCACTGACAGTCTACTTTCCAGTTGAGATGTACATTTCTCAAAAGCAGATACCAAAGTGGAGCACAAGATGGCTGTGCCTACAAATTCTAAGTATTGCGTGTCTCATCATCACCATAGCTGCTGCTGCTGGTTCTATTGCTGGTGTTATTGGCGATGTCAAGAATGTCAAGCCCTTCCACACCATTTACTAGATCATCATCAAGATCCATTCATGACAATTTCAGAAACAAAGATAACGAATCAACAACTAGGAAATTTTAGTTCTTGTCAATGTTTATAGCCACCAATGGAAGTGGTCAAGTTATTTTATTCCGATTTAGCTTTTATCATGGTATTTCATTTTCATAGCTCATTGTGTATCCCAGATTGTATCTTTCTGTTTTCCAATAAAAATTGGAAATTTATGCATAAGCTTTCCCTCTAGGTTGTTTCTTCGTTTTCTTTTCATTTTCTGATTTCCAATCTGGAGCAGCTGAATTCAACAGCTTCGATTCCAAATAATTGGTGGGGTATCAAGTAAAAATAATTGCTCTTGACTGCTAAAATCCCAAAATTTGGAGCCTCTACTTTAGTTATAACAAACTTCCCTTTTTGGTGATTTTCATTGGTTATGCTTGGAAAGTATGACAAAATTAAAATGGCATCTTACCCAGAACCACTGAAAGTGCACATTTTCTAATCAATAGTGACAACAAGATAAAGAACTGTGGAACAAGGACCATATTTGCATCTCTGTGGAACCACAACTGATGGTATCAAATCTGTCAGAAAAAAGATCCATAAAAATCCTTTTCATAACATGGAAACGAAGATTAACATGTGATTGTACTTTTTATGTAGTGAACAGAACATCACACCATGACCAGAAGCGCGAAAGAATATTAGTTTCTACGGATGTATGCATGCCTGTGGTGGTGGAAAGGTTAATAGATTTGATATTATTAATTAAGAGTGAATTTAATTATTTTAAATATATAATTTATAGTTTATTAAGCGTATTATTCAATATCAGGAAAAAAAGAATTAAGGGTATAAAACAGATTATATTCCTTTAGCATGAAAACCATTGTTTTCCTAATATTGCACTATGAGATTAGTCTGTGGAAAAAGATCAGACAACTTGCTGCTATTTTTATTTCAAGCTTTGCAAGTTGCAGCAGCCTCAGGAGACGAATGAATGGGCAGCAAATTTCCTGCACAGTACTGTAAAGCTGTGTACTCCTCCTAGTCTTCCTCTTTTTTATATTTTGCAAGTCATGGTGAGAGTTTTTAATAATACCAAAATAAATTACAGATAGAAATTGCAACTATTTACCTTCTTTTTGAAATATGAAAACCAAATACATTCTTGAAATACGATATTGTAAACTCTTCAATAGTTGTTTAATGCACCAACCTTTGACTTCTAATGTAAATATAGAGTTTCTTATTATTTTTGGACTTTTTCCATAAGGTCTAAGATGGGGTGCTTTTGAGTGGGTTGGTGTTGAGATTTGTAGCTTTTTATTTTAACGAAAGGACTCCACTTCTCTTGCTAGCTAATAATTACAGATTCTTTCTCCATATACTAGAGTTTGAGGCAATCCAAGTGATGCAATGACGATTAAGAAGATATAGAGACATTGGTTAGACCGTGGCTTAGCTCAGGTCTAACAAATAAAGGACAGGTCAGAACATCAAATCTTGCAACAAAAGTAAGAATCAATAGGTTAAATGCATCTTTCCAAAATATGCAAATCTCATTAACACTACGTTACAGCATATCACAAGAATTCTATCATTACAACAACAGACAAGTGATCTCCAACTCTCTCCAAGGTTTAGAATTCAGGAAGCAAGAACAAGAAGCACAGAAAAAGTGTACAAAGTGCCAACATAAAGCGATTGGAATGGCTGTCCTACCGATTGCTGTGGTGAATCATAGAAATGACTTAAAACTCACCTTCTGTAGGTTCAAGATTGATTTACAGTTTTACACCATCATACATAAAGACGATTAATCAAGCATCCATTGAACCATTCAACTAGGAATTGGCGCCTGTCACGTAAGCTCCCTTCAACCCAAAAAGTTGCGCTACTGCCATACGTGAAATACACCACAGATTTAAAGACTCACCCCTTTCAAGGTCTTCAGGAAAGTTCTTCCTTATTGAACTTGTTCCATGCTTCCTGTTTCGTTGCAAAATTAACTACAACATGAGTTCTAAAACAGCAGCATAGTTTGGATATCAGGCAACCATTATAGCCAAGGTGCAAGTAAACAAGCAAATATAGATGCTAATTAATTTCAATTTTCATAACTTAGGAGGATAATTGCTGGTTGTATTGTTTTTTGATCGATTAAATTAGGAAAAAACAGGAAGTAAAAGAAGCACACCCTCATCTAGCATCTCCCAAAAGTAAATCAGAGGATATCTTCTTTACTAAATACCATGTCAGCGGCAGAATTTAACTATGAATAGTTTATTCTTTGTACCAAAAGAGAGACAAGGGGGTGAGAGTATAGGTTACCTTGAGGATATCAAAGACTTTCTCAGCACTATATTTTTGTTCAAGGGTGGCACCTTTCTGCTGAACCTTATCTGGATGGACACATAAAGTTGCCTTCCTATATACTTTCTTCACTGAGGTTGATGTTATCAAATCAGTCAGTGAAACTGGCTCCCAGCCACATTCAGACCACAATACCTGCTCATTATTCAATCAAAAGAAGTTTGATCCCCCAAAAGAAACAAAAAAAGAAAGAAAGAAGAAGAAATCAGCTCTAAAAACTCAATAATAGACTAAAAATGTAAGGATGCAGTTGATTTTCTGGCAACACCAACGCTTCTACTGTATATCATAAATAAATAGAAGAATTCAATACAGAAACTAATTCTTGCCCATGAATATACTGAAAGTTGAATCAAAGTGGGTATCTTTGCTTTATTTTAATTATATTGTTAAACAACATACATATTGCAATGATGACAACAGTGCACGCAAATTTCCTTCTTTTCCTGCAGCCCAGCGCTTTATCTCAGCTTCCATTTGATCAGCGATCCTCTACAATTAAGATTCGATGTGATTAATAATAACAAAAAGCAATTAAGTCGAACTGTTGTAACATAATTATAGCTAGTGTAAAATATGAACAAGCAAAATACACTAGCTGCCTCAAGAATTGTTTTAATTTGCAGTGTTATGCACAAATGCAGTACACACTAAGCTCAGTATAACTTCATCTTTAACCCATCAGACATACCACACACAAAGCATGCATTTAAATATGTAGCAGATATTAGAGATCAAGCACACAGATCCTATTAGCTGCACTAAATTCCATAAGAAAAATTGCACTTACACGTCTTTCTTCCTGCTCATGCTGAGTCTGAAATTCACGCTGATTCATGTCAGCGACTGCTTGTGCCTGTATATGCAAAAGTTCAAATCTTTATATATTCTACTGTGAAGGCAAACTATCATCGAAAGTGTATATTTTTATAGTGCTGGAAATAAAAGCTTATTGATAATGTATTGAAATTCCTCAAGCAAAAATGCAGCCATGCAATTAAGGCCACAGTACATTCTGACTGTTGTATTTGCAGGTAGGGTAAGCTCAAGATTGAAATCAACAAGTAGTTTGTCGTATAGAATAGTGACTAGTTCAAGGACAATACTTCTTTTAACAGCAAACTTAAAAAGAATTCATGGGTTTGTTAATCAATCCGTTGATGATTGGTAATTGCAATTTATCAAAAATAAGATAGAAACATCAGATACTTATTGAACGTCACTTTTTTCTCTTAGCCAAGTATTGGATTTAATGAACCTTCAGCATCTGTGCAAAAATAAAAAGAGGACATCCATCTACAAACATAGCTATATAAGCAAAAGAGAATTAATAGTAAGAAGTGCAAAGAAAGGAAAACACATACCACACGATGCTGCGTCCTCTGATGACGTCCCAATCTGGCTTTTCGTCTTTCTTCACTTTCACCATGAACTTCCTGGAATTCTCCAAATGGAGAAGCTTTTGGGAACAGATTAATAACAGAATATTAGAATTAAAAATAAATGGGAAAATACATGCATTGTCATAAAAAAAGACTCAAATTAGAAGCAAGTACCTCCAAAAATTGATGAAAGGTCATCCACTATATTTGTTGCAGAAGAAGCTTTCTTCATGCTAGACAAGGCAGCAGATGATTTCTTCTGGGCCACATCAAGCTTTCCTTTTACTTTTGTGTCAAATAAAGGATCCTGTCAATGTCATCAGGAAGCAAATAAGTACACTATTATTGTCGTAGAGACTGTTCACTCGCAAATATATAACACTCACCAAAGGTGTAGCTCTTGACTTTGGCACACTACTGGATCGAAAACCCATTCCAAAAAAGGATTCTAGATCATCTACACTTTTGTTCTGAGTTTGCCTTGCTGCATCCTCAGCCTCCTTAAATTTGCTAGATTTTACATTTTGCCTTACCCCTTCTTCCCTCATATGCCCATCAGCCTTACTCCGTACCTTACCTGTGGCGAAGTCCTCAAGTTCATCTATTGAAGAAGCATCCAAACCTTTGAATGCAATAGAAAGCACCTTAATGATATTGAAGATTATACACAGCAAGGTAATAAACTATAGATGTTCAGCTATTATTTCCACTTAAGAAAGCAAAACAACCTTTTCCAGCCTTCAAAACTTGCCCTGGCTTTGGAGGAGGCCTCAATAATGGGGAAGCAACTGATGAAACAGTAGATTTGTTGCTTTTAGAAACATTAAGCTTACTTATTCCATCCAGTGGATCCGTAAATACTGAATTTGATGAGGTTGAATTTGATTCCAATACCACAAAAGGGTCCTCTGCTGATGTATAGGTCACTTTAGTTGTCCCTGTATTTTCACTGTTGCAGAAGCATAAGAAAAGGAGGGGGGCAGAGAAAGATTTCCCATTAAACAAGTCTATAAAAACAAATTAATTGGATCAACCAGGAAAATAATCAATAAGCTTGAAAATAATTGATTGCTACATATCCCCAAGTTCAGGCCAAGGTACCATCTCACTCATTTTTTTATACACATACATTTTACTAAGGTTACTCAGAGGGCAGATAACACAACTAGCTCAACATTGGAAAAACATAGAATGTAACATGAATAATTTAATGAAAGATAAAAAATCGCTGTTTCAGTTGTTTCTATGTCTCAAGAATGTGAATGCATGTCTGTAGCGTCCATGCACTCACATCCATATGTATGGAAAGGGTGTACTTTATGTCTCCGTATATGCGAGAAAAATAGAAAGATATCGCTCCTGTAGAGGGAGGGAGAAAGAAAGAGAATCAAATTCAGAACGGCAGTCTTATGAACGCTCAAAAATACATAGGACTGCTGCAGAGTATTTAACAGAAGTATAATAGTCTAGCCTTGATCATTATATCTTACACACAAAATATCCAAACCCCTCTCCAATGTAATATGCTCAATTTCAGGCCCTATGTAACCAAAGAAAGAAAAGATCTATAAAATAACACAATTATGTTACATTTAGCACATACAATGAAATGTTAAAGACTATGAAATGGTTGCCGCGAGAGAAACAGTCAAGGGTTGAATGGCATAACAGCCCAGTGTAATGTGTTAACAACTGCATATTAGCACAAATGGACGCCACAATGAAAATTTTGTTTCCGACTCCATAACTCACTCCTTTCATCATGTCACAAAACTTTTTCCAGTACATATTCATATGAAAACAATATCTAAAGATTAAATGCGTCCCGTGTCCATGTGAGCAATCAATGTTTTATTAAACTTAGAACTACTCGAAACCAAAACCTGTGCTGATTGAAGTTCACAGGAGTTGATCACTAAACTCAAGGACAATTAAAGCTATTTAAACGTCCTTCCCAACAATGCTATCAATAGATTGGGCATCAAATGTAGGATTTAAAATATATCCATTGGACAAAATCCTTCAGTTATTATAAAACATTTCCTGCGTTCACTTCATTTAATTCCATATACAAAATCTGCATATCATAAAGACACTATCTTCAATTCTTCATAACCCTTCCTCTATTTAGTCCAAATTCCTCGATAAACCAATAACTAGGGTCACAAATAGCAATTAAAGCATTGTCATCTAGTTGAGGAAGAGAAAGTCGTCGTCAAGTTAACAATTAATTAAAACCACAGTTTCTTGAATCAAATAGATACCTTTTCCGTGACGTAGTGCTTGAACCAAAGCCAGGTAATAAATCATCGAAACCAACCGATCCATTTCGAGCATTCTGCTTCGGATTAGAAGCAAAAGACCCAAAAATGTCATCGTTGCTGTTATAACTGGTACTGTACATCCCACCAAACACATCATCAACAAAAGACGATTTCATACTCGAATAATTGGATGTTGATAGAATCGAATCGTAATTAAACGATGACCCGTTGCTGTTCCTACTTGCTTGCTTTGAAGTCGTTTGAATGCCATCAAAAATGTCAAACCCATCACCTAAACCACCAAAAGTCTGTGGCTTTGAATTGGAAAACATGTTTCCATGATCATGGACAGAAGACCCATTACGCAAATTCGAATTGTATGAAGAGTTCGACGAATAAACCGAATTGGAACTAAAAGTCTCTGTTTGAGCACTTAATGGATTATTGGTCCCTTTAATCGCAGCCATTGGAGCAGATTTGCCCTGAGGCTTCAATCCATAACGCTCCGTCAAGACACCAAATTCGTCCATATTTAGCTACAAAACAGATTATTTGACAAGAAGAACGTTCAATATCTGTCTTTCTGAGATGATCTACGAAATGGGTCTTTTTGATCTATAAGCAACATGCGAAAAAGCACAGATCTTGATGAAAATGAATTGCAATTCGAGAAAAGAAAAAGGGATCTTCGAACACGAGAAGTTACAATCTTCTTGCTTCTTCTCTTTTTCTTTTTTTTTTCTCTCTCAATCTTTTTGTTTGATCGCAATGGGGAAAGGAACAATCTAAAATGGGTAAGAGAAGGTGGGACTGCAGACGGCCGCAAACAAAATAGCGGGAATCGAGCGACGAAGAAATTTTGAAGGAAGAAAGTTTTGAGGGAATGTGTAGGAGAGAATTTAGCTCTCCCTCTCTCTCTCTATTCGTATCTCTCTCTGCTCTGTTGTGAGCGTGTCAGAAAGAGGCATTGCCAAGCTATAATAGTTGTATTCGCCGATCGGTGAAATGTGGAGGCAAGTCTTGACTCTTGTCTTGAGGTTTTGGTTTGGTGCCACATTTTTCAATAAAATTAACTTATTTCCATGTTTTATTATTATTATTATTATTATTCATTTTTTTATTTTTTTCTCTCACAATCTATCTGTGGTCATTTAAGTTGTTATTATTATTGTTTTCTTTTATTCTATGTCCTCACTAAAACCACCAAATATAGGTTCCTTTAAATTTTCAACTTCATTTTAGTATAATCTTATAGACTTAAAAAAATTATAGAATAGTACTTTATAAATTTTAATATAAAATTATTAAGTCTTATTTGAATTAATAAATGAATTGATAAAAGCATATTTTTAATTGATAATTATAATATTATTAATTTACACAGATTGAAATTGATTAAGCAATTTGTTTAATATATATGATAATGATTAGTGAGATTGGAGAATTAGAGATGGAATGTGACAATCCACTGTTGTATATATTTTTCTTTCAATATTTTTCATTAAGAAAACAAAGATATTGGGGGATGAAACAAGTTTGATATTTCAATATTTTGCCTATGTCTCTTTAAAAGGATTCAATAAAGCATGTTGTTATACTTTTTTTCCCACTATGAAATTGTCTTATTATAATTGCAATTATGGCTTCCATGTAGCAGACAGGTCGAATCAAATGTCGGAAACCTTATAATGATTGATAAAAAGTAAAAACTTATTAGGTAATTCTTTAAAAAAAAGTTTCTATTCCTTTCACCAAACAATATTTAATATTTTAGAGACTTAATTGGTAAAAAAAAAAGGTCTCTTAGTTAAGATTTCAACTATATTTACTATTAAAAAATTGCAATATTATTAGAATAAGGAATTTTATTTTATAATAAAATCACAAATTACATATTTTAATAAATTAATACTTAAAATATATTTAATTCAAATAATTAATTTTTAGAGATACAAACTTGTAAGACTCCGGACTTATTATAAAATTTATAGTATTAAAAATTAGAATGAATTAAAATAATTTTAAAATTTGATTACCTTCAAATTATTTAGTTATTAAAATTCAATATTTTTTAAGATTTCTGATTGAAACTTTTTTTAAATTTAAGCTCCATTCTATTCTAATCTAAATTTTAATTAATTAAAGATTTATTGATGGATTTTAAATCTGAACTGATGGGGCCCAAAATGCAACTCTACTTGAACCAGAGATGGATACAGCGGCATGCCATGAGCAAAGTCGAGTTACCTAAGTAGTGTCATGACGTGGCAGCCATTGCCAGCAGTTATATATGGGATCAACCTGAGCTGTCTACCAAATCCAGTCCCATTTATAACAAGAAGTCAACAACAACATGCCAACTTGGAAATTACGCTGCGATATACAGTAAAGGAAAACATCACACCAGACGGCTATCTTGAATTGTCAATGACTTTTATCAGTTTATCATCGTTTCTGGAGTCAAACACGAAAATAAAAACGTGAACTTTCGAGCGTGAATACCCGATGTTGATTGTTGACTGCTGGATAAATTGCTTCAGATATCTAATCTCTCACGACGGCTTTGAACATTAACAAGCTCAAAGAAAGTGAAAATGGGCAAGAAGAACCTTTCTTTGATCTCTTACCATCTGTTGTTTATCACCTTCTTCCTTACCATTTCAGTGATCTATTCAGTCTCTTCTGCTTCTTCATGTCCCATAGACTTCAGCTATGTTCAGACACTCCCATGGGACACATCATTGTGTCGCTCAGATGAAGGAGGACATTGTTGCCTGACTCTTCTCAGCCTCATTGGCATGGGACTCGGCCAACATCTCAGAGAGACCTCCATGTTCCAGCTGCCTAATGAAACTGCTTCAAGTTCTTGCTTATCTGATTTCCAAACAAAGCTCGCTGCGTTGTCCGTAGACCCAGCGTTAGTCCCTCGGTGTTTTAACAGCTCCCAGTTTGTCTCTAACACAACTAATTGTGCGGGGATAGTTAGTACAAAGGATTGGATTGAAAAGGTAGGTCCGATGACCCCATTAGACACATCCTGCAAAGGAGATGTGTCGGGACTAACTAGCTGTAGCTCATGTCTTGATGCTGGCTTGAAGGTGAATTCCCAGTTGACCAACTTAAACCCACAAAATTCCTCAAAATGCTTCTATTTTACTTGCTTATATGCTGCTGCAATTGTTAACGAGCGTGGTCCACTGGATGCTAGCACTGCTGGTTGCATACTCGCCTTACCACTGCAAAGCTCTGCAACCGACAACAAATCCAAGGCTTCAAGCAAAAGAAGCTCTCTCAAATTGGCTTTTGGTTTATTGGGTGTTATTATTGGGGTTTTGCTTGCCTTTGGAATCATGATTTGGTACAGGAAGTCGAATATCAGGAGAAGGCTTGATGCTTCGCACGAAGACTACGTTAGCAGTTTCAGGGCCAGTGTGTTGCCTAACTCTGGAGCAAAATGGTTCCATTTATCTGAACTTGAACGAGCCACCAATGGGTTTTCTCGGAAGAATTTCATAGGCCAAGGAGCTTATGGTATTGTGTACAAAGGAACTCTTACAGATGGAACCTTGATTGCGGTAAAACAAATGCATGATCTAGACTCACAGGGGGATGAGGAATTCTCCAACGAAGTTGACATCATAAGCAAAATAAGGCATAGGAATCTCCTGTCTCTCCGAGGATGTTGTGTCACAAGCGACGACATTAACGGTAAAAGAAGATACCTTGTTTGTGATTTCATGTCCAATGGCAATCTTAGTGACCATTTGTCAAGCGACCATAGAAGAAGGCAGTTAACTTGGCCTAAGCGTAAGAGCATCATTCTGGAGGTAGCCAAAGGACTCAGTTACTTGCACTACGGTATCAAACCGGCCATTTATCACCGTGACATCAAGGCAACAAACATCTTGCTAGACATGGAAATGAAAGCGAAAGTTGCAGACTTCGGATTGGCCAAGCAGAATTTAGAAGGTCAGTCTCATCTTACAACAAGAGTAGCAGGCACTCATGGTTACTTGGCACCTGAATATGCTCTATACGGGCAACTAACAGAGAAAAGTGATGTATATAGCTTTGGAATAGTCATTCTTGAAATCGTGAGTGGAAGGAAAGTGTTGGAAACATCAAATTCTTCTTATGTTTTAATCACAGATTGGGCATGGATGCTGACAAAGTCGGGAAAAATGGAACAGATCTTCGATGAATCGATAAGAGAACAAGGACCAAAAGGGGTTATGGAAAGGTTTGTCCTTGTTGGGTTGCTATGTGCCCATGTAATGGTTGCTTTTAGACCAACTATAGATGAAGCACTGAAAATGCTGGAGGGGGATATTGACATTCCTAGATTACCAGACAGACCATTGCCTCTGGGACACGAGTCATTCAGATCTTCCCTGTGGGCTAACAGTTCATCAACATGTGAGAGACCAAGAACCAGCAGCTCAAGCATGAGCGTGTTCTGAATTGTTCAAAAAACTAAAAATTCTTTTATTAGAAGGCGGTCAATCTTTGCAGGCTGGAAGATTAAAAGAGAGGTGAATTCCCAGCCAACTTGGATTTTATAGTCAAAAGATTCAAAGTTGGTCGCTTCTGTAGAATAGGATTTTTATTATTATATGTTTCCTGCTCCAAATTGGAGAAGATATATAGGTACAAATACAATTGCACCTTAAAGTAGGAAACAACCCCATTTTAAGGAAATTAAATATGTACATAATATACTCCTACAATTACATAATCAACTTATTAATTATAGTATAAACAACTCATGCTAACACTTTGCCCATGAGAGTGGGAATTTATGTGAGAACACTCCATTTATCAAGTTACTTTATTATCTACATAGAGATGTGGGATGAGTGGTGATTGTCCAATGAATGGGCTAATACACTAGACACATTTAGGACTAAACATGATCACCTTGACAAAATTAAGAAATTACACAGGGAAGTAAGGGTAGTCCTAACTTTAGTAATTCGATCTTTCTATTT
>JANIMX020000044.1:348620-362113 GCA_024582655.2 Erythroxylum kunthianum
AGAGAGAGAGAGAGATTTACCTGCCTAACACACTCATAAATCCACTCACATGTAATTGAGCATATGCCCCATTTGCAAGCAGCTTCATACTTTGGTCCCTTCATGAACTTGCATAACAGATGAGTGACCTTTCTAGTCAATTTCTCAACAAATTTAGCTCCAAGAACAAAGCACAAGTTTCTTAACAGTGACCTATCTTTCTCCTCGTATTGTGAGATGCAAAACCGAAAATTTTCAAAACCAGGCAAAGGAACCCGACAGGGAAGGGGGGAATATATAATATGACTACCAACATCAAGCAAGCATTCTGCCTGCAATGGCAACAGTATGATCAAAAACCATTAGTCAAAGGGATTATTCAACGTTTAGTAACTTTTCCACTAAAGCTAACAAATAAGAGTAGATCAAAACAATGGATTATCAAATACGTAATGACAGTCACTACTGCTTTCTGAAACTTAAGTTGCAGCTCACATCATTCATTGATTCTAATGGATGACATCAAGCACACAAGTGACTAAGGTACAAAGCAAACTCCAATGACATGCAATTTAAGAAAATAAGCAGGTTCGTACGGCACAGTTGTTTCAAATTGTCAATACTACTATATCCCACTTCTGTCTCTGATTATAGAATTTCGGCATAATAATCAGCCTCACAAACAAATTGATAAAGAAAATACGAGAAAAAGCACAAACAGCCATGATGGTTTATCCTAACTTAGACAGCAGTATATAAATCTCCATGACTTTAAGTTTGATATGCCAATTGTATCAAAATAAGGGAAAAACATAACTATTAAAAACTAACACGACCTAGCCACATGTACCTCCAAGCAAGAGCGGATCCAATGGCTGGATACACAAGTAGTTTGGTGGGTATCTGCAGACCTAACTATTACACCATGGCACTCAACCATGAAATGCACATTCTGTAACAGATCAACGTTGATCACCTCCCCTCCTCCTTCACTGATCCATTCAAATATTTCAGATTTCTGCCAAAAAAGTGAACAAAAAACACAGGTCAATTATACTGTTAAATAATCTATTTAATATTAGGAAACTTATAACCTGCTATCATTATTCAATATGTATCAGGAAACAGTGAAACCAATCATAATCTGCAGCTAAAATTGAATTTTAAAGTATGCGTAAACAATCCATATCAACATGTCTATCACTAAAATTGAGTTTTGCAGCATAGTAACGTGAATTTCAGCTAATTACCCTATCTTCAGGAAAGGATTTTGAAAAGCAAAATCTTTTCCCCTCGAAAAGAGTTCCTGACTCTCTATTTGGAATACCATGATCACAAGAATCATGCTGTATAGTTGTTCTGCTCTTCTTTGGATCATCCACAACAGAAAATAGATGTTGCTGGGACTGCTTCACAGTTTCTGTCAGAGCAATGCTCTCATCCATGCCAATTTCTGTTTTATCCAGTCTGTTTTTCCCCAAAGAGGATGGCATTCCATAGCAAGTGCTTGTACTTCCCACCAATTGACCAGAGTGAATGTCTGGATTATTGCTAGGAATTTTACCCGGATTCAAAGAAGCCATGCCTACCATTGCTCCTTTGTTGTTGGTAACAGGATCTATATATTATGGATAAGAGGTTAATAACAAAGAAAAGGTGCACGCAGAAAGTGTGAAAAGTCCAATTTCTCTCAATTCAATCCAATGAAACAAAAATACAAAAGGCAGCAAATAGCCATTGCAAAGCAGTTAAGACACCTTTAGGAAGAAGTAAATCATATGCAAGATGCTGCTGAAGAACAGGTATTTCTTTCTTCCTACGATGACAGTCTTCAAGCCAAGTGGCTCTAACCACATGAATAACACCAGAAGCTGCGAGCAATCTAAGTTCTCTTTTCTCTCTGTTCAGGTAGAAAGAAGTTAAGGCATACACAAAAACATATGCAGAGGGAAATAGAGACAGATCTAATTTTTTTAAAGACTTACGCCTCTGATGGAGCTCCAACTACAATGTGAGTTAATCTATCACTAGAAGAAATATACCGTGAACCCCCACCTTCGCGTACCATATTAACTAGTTTACGCAATGCAGAAGCTTCAAACCCCACAAGTGATATTCTACAATCTGACAAGTACATATCACCATCTTCTGATTGAGAATCATCAGCAACACAACCATTTAGATCGGTTTCATCTGTGGCTTGCACAGCAGGAGTTTCTATATCCTCCTCTTTGACAAACAGAGAAGGATCTGAAAACATGGAGGACATGTTTTGTGAGAGTGTAGCTTCTAACTCTGGATCTGAAGACCCAACATGAGCAAATGTTCGCAAATTTGATTCTACAGCCACTGAGGATGGCACATGTGTTGTGCTTCCAATAGATTTGTCTTGGCTATGCTGTGCCATTGAGGAACCTCTCGTAGTTCTATTTAATGATACCGAATTACCCTGAACCGGATAGGACTCTTCATTAAGGCACGCTATTCATAAGAAATAAAATCAAAGTCAAACAGAAATATAACTATGGTCAAAATGATCGAGGAATTGTAGATCAGATATTTTAAAAAAAACATAAAACTCTACCTTTTCTGGCAACAGACTGATCAAACCATTTTCTACTTACAATATTAATGTGACCCCATCTTACAGCAACCTCGTACTTATCACCTTTAGGAGCTTATGAGCAGTCAAGGAAACAAATGCATAAATTCTTGATTAAAAGCTCATCTCTGTCAGCGTTTGAGAAGAAATCTTTTTTAAGGAAAGAGGCTCTAGGAAAGAAGTGCACTTTGGATAAGTACAACTTTTTAGGACACTACAAAAAGTCTATTAGATGATAATTTGTAGATGGAAGTCATTTGGAAGATCCCATCTGCTTCCCTAGGCATGCAAAAAGTGGAAATATCAAAAGTACATCTACTTCTTGCCACATAAATTATGCGTGCAACAGCTGCAAAATTAAACAAGCCGGTGGTGTTACACAAACTAGTACTATTCACAGCTTATAAGGAATGTATAATTGTTCGACAATTCCCTGAGGAGAGGGACATACATATCAAAGCAATCATAATAATCGTACACAACTGTTTACTGATACAAAAGCAAAGGAACTTAAAGCAACAGATAATTACAAGTTCATAAAATATGAAAATCACCCAAAAACCAATTAGTCACGTGCATGTGATATAAAAACCTATTACAAGGCAGTATAAGGTACTAGAAGGAAAAAAAAAACATCTGAAGATGACTAGCAAAGCATTGCCAGTAAATGGAAAAAGAATTGGTTCAATGTATCATCTTGGGGGAAAAACTAAAATCAAAAGTTTAGTTGAACAGATGTTCTTAATAAAAGAAGAAGAAAGACAAGTATAGCAATATATTGAGATTGAGAAAAAAAACACCAAGTTTAAACCTCAATCAGCAATTTTTTCCTCAGACAACAATGGAAAGGATATATCACAAATCAAATGTGTGCAACTCTTATAAAGATCACGAGAATATTTTCCACCATATTGTATGATAAGTTTTTCAATCTCTTTCCGCTTATCTGAAAAAAATAAAGAAAGCAGCATTAGACATGGATAAAGTCTATTAGAAGTAAAAGAATCAAAAGATAGCTTACATCATAACCTGCTGGAATTCCAGTAACAGATATAATTAATCCAGAAAATGGAAGAACTTTATATGGCTCTTGGGGGACAACACGATGCTCACTCCAGCATTGATATAACCAATTAACAGTAATAATTGGTTTCTTCAGAATGTTTGAAGCCCACTGCAAGGTAATTGAAAAATTAACCCTCTATTCATCAATCAATTGGCCAGTGCTAAACAATATACGAAGACTTCCCAGATATATTTGGTACAGAAATTAAAACTTGAACTCCTAAAGTGAGTTGTTAGCCAATGCCTGGTACAGACATAAGTGTTCACAATAAGGGAGACCATAACTAAAGACGCCCTATGACTTGCCAACAACTTACAACACTTGCAATGGATAAAAATGAGGGAATAAGTTAAATAAGGCATACTGATTTAACTTCAAAGCTTCCAAGCCTTAACATTACTCCAAGCAAACTTAGAAGAATATCAAACATGTGCAAAGAGGATGACATAGGGAGACGGGATGATTATGACTAAGAGCGCATCAAATGGAAAACAAGTTTGGACAGAAAGAGACTAGAATGGCATACCTTGTACTTTGCAGCTAAAACATTCTTCACAACAACAAAACCAACATCCAATGATGCATTAGTAATCAAAATTCCCCCCATCGCTGTCACCAACTTTTCTATCTTAACCTGCAACATGGTTATAACCAAATTAGGATTGTTGCAAGTAGATTCTCCTTTCTGTTGCAAAACGTGAATGCCACTTTGCATAATCTCACAGGTTCCAAAATCATAATGGACAGGAAAGAACTAAAAATATGGATTAAACACCCGTAGGAGCTAAAGTATCAATCAACAGCTTAGGGTGGAACAAAAAGATTTGATGCGGGTCAGATATGAAGAAAATTCATCCAGCAGATTTTTTATAGCACACCTTTTCATCCATGTCAAAGCCAGATGCAAGTAATTTAACACCATCCATAGCAAGACAACAAGTGAAGCCTTGTTTAGGAAATGGTCTACGTTCTTTAGCGCAGGAAAGCACACACTGAGGACCTGCAAAATGATAGAAAGCTCTAAAATGTAAAATTAAAATGATAAATCAAGTTGCTGGAACAGTCTGCTTTATTGTCATTTACTTCCTCTTTCCATGGAAGAATATGCAATTATGCATAGACACAAAAGAATTTTAAAAAAAAAAGAAAAGAAATCGTACCGAGTAAGTTGCAGGCCTTAGACCTCAAGTCCTCGAACTTCTCCTGAAAGAAAACCTTAAAAATAATAAACCAAACAAGCAACAACAGAAACGAGAAGAAAAGGACAATAGGTAGGTATGAGAGAGAGTAGGAAAAGAACAGACGTGATCTGGAGAAGAAATAACATGGAAATCGTTGGGGCCATTACGAGAAGGATCGCAACATAGGAAGACATTAGCGCCATTGAGTTTGAGAGCGTCCAGAAGGGCGTTGAATACCTCCGGAGGGACCAGGTTCCGTGACATGAACACGTTTGCTCCCTTGAATGTCTTCGCCATTTGTATTCTGAATCAATCTTGTGACAGTCTTTTTGAATTTAGGGTTTATTAAATATAATAATAATAAGAGTAGAAGTAGAACGCGGGAAAGAGTATTGTAATTATATATTATATTATATTATTACTGGATGCACAACAACACATAAAGTTCCCCAACCCTAAGAAATAGAATGGACCGGACATGACCGGACCCAACCAGGCCTGGCCTGGCCACACCAACCTTAATTACGCCCAAAAGGAAAATTAAGAGGAAAGCCACTCACTCCCTGACCTGATCCAGTTACAACAAAAAGCTATAATACAGTAGGTTAGGTTAACGTTGCATTGGCATTAGGCTATTCTCTTATTTAAATTCCACAGATAAACCATGCATGCAACCACATTTAATTACAAAAATAGCAGCATTCAATCAGCTAGTCAGAAAAAAAGAATGAACCCCTTCCTAAAATTAAGATGAAATAAAAGCAAAACAGAGACCCCTGTGTTACATAAAATTACTATCGTGATGTAAACTTTCATCTACTTGAATTATACTAAGAATGTTGGAAGCTTGAAGCTGCAGGCGCAGGCGCAGGCGTAGCCAATTGAAGGTTTAACTTTTGGGTAACCCCTGAAGGCTGCTTCATTAGGGCTTTTTGTCTTTCTTCACTGGATTGAGGTCGCAACCTCTCCGAACACAGGAGACTTTCATCTAATTCCTGTTCTGGCTTCCTCTTAAACTTTTTCTTCGTCAAAGCTCCATTGCCTACCATCTTCCCCTCATCCATGCAATTATTATTCAAACTTCCTTTTGGTTTCTCCAGTCTAGGTTTTTCCGTGTTGGGGGCATTTGCTGATGAACTCGGCAACCAAACAGCTGATGTATTCGAATTTGTATAAGGTTTGCTAGCTAAAGCCAAAATAGGACCTCCCGTATCACTAGTCAACCTCTCTTTCGAGTATTGTGGCTGTACAACTGAACCTGCATCACCCCGAACAGCATCTTCTATTTTAGGCGCCATCATCTTTTTCCTATTGATTTTATCTTGCTCCTATAATCATATATCAAATCAAGAATAGAGAAGCACAGTAAGTCCCTCTAATGCAAAATACCAAAAGAAAGTAGGAGATGCATGGCCACTCCAAGGTAATGATGAGAAAGAAAAAAAAGGCCCAACATAAGTAATTTTTACACACATATTTACCTTATGTCTGCTATAAATGGCCCTGCGTCTCTCTTTCGCCCTACAAATTGCACGTTTGATCCCATGATTGTCCATGAAACCACTTGGCCACAATTCTGCAAGCTGAATCATGGATGTAATTCAAGTTACAAAAGCATATTAGGAAAGTTGGAAATAAAACAACCAATTTAACACAAGGTATCAAGACAAAAGCTAGAATCCAAAATATTTATTCAAATGGAACCAGGGTAGTTGAACGGGAGATAAAAGAAAAGAAAAACAAATGGCTAGACCATATGTTAAAGCTAGCAAACAATACATCCATTATTGACAGAAATTTGACAGCAGCAAGTGGGGGAGAAACGAGTCATAGCCATTTAATTCAATTAAACAAGAAGCAACAAGTATATGGTTATGAAGAACAACCTCAACATACAACTTCCTGACTTGTGGACCTGCATCTTCATCCAATCCCTAGAATCACAAAAGGTAGGAACAAATAACGCCATCATATAGGGGCAAAAATGAATGAGAGAAAAGAAAAATCTTCAGAAAGAGCATTTCAAGCTGTACATCAACAAAGAGGTCATATAGATCACAGATTTTGTCCTCCAACACTGCATCCATGCTAAACTTCTTTTTGAGAGCTCTTTTTTCTTCAGCACCAGTTCCCTGAGAGCCAACAGATGCTCTGGCTTGCTGCTCAAATGCCTGAGATATGCAATACTGAATTTAACATTTGCGCTGTGAAAATTTAAACTTCCACCGTCGATCTGCTATAATGCACCAACCGGAAACACCTATACTTCAATTTTTCTACTGAGATGTATCAAATAAGTGATATTGGACTCATATTCTATGTTTTGAAAAGAAATGAATTCATTTATGTGCTATTGTAGAAAATAACCAATCTGGAGTGCTATAAATCATCACATAACAAAAATACAAAGGACTCACAGACTGAGAGTGAGAGAAAAACAGCTTTCAACCTAGTATGCAAACGAAAAAATAACAACAAACCCAATTTTCCCGCTTTACGAGGGTTGGGTGAGGGACATCAATTGTACGCAGCCTTCCCCTTGTATTTTATTACAAAGAGACTGTTTCTGTGACTCGAACATGTGACCTTTCAGTCACAAAGGAGTAATTTTACCATTACTCAAAGGCTCGCCCTCAATGAAAGAGGTGGGAAAGTTATTTAAGTAACCTAACCAATTGATTAGGACAAAGACTTTGTAATAAAAAACCCCTAGGCAAAAGGGAGGCCCTAACAATCAATGACTTCAAATCCACTCCATAAGGAGAAAAGGAGTGGTACTAAAGGTGTCAAACAAAAACAGAAATAGAATTCCAGAGGCAAACCTTAGACTCCAAAGAGGGGACATGAGTCTTAACTATCTCAGCAACTTACTTCTTAATCTGTTGAAACCTATCATCTTTTTCCTGCTTTGCCGACAATCCCATGCTAATCATGACTTTCAGGTTTCTCTGCCACAACAGTAGATTATGTCATGTTAATGTTAAGAACTTTAAAAAAGCAGCCATGTGAGCATCTTCCACTTACATCCACTTGCAATATAAGTATACAAATTATGGAGATGGAAAAAAAACTATTAACTGTAATTCATAGTAATTTAACAATTAATGACATAAGCATAGTTTAATTTTGCAAACTTAAACATAGACTGAAACAGTATTACTTGTCCTAGAAAGAAAAGGCTCAAAGTACGGAGAAAAGGAAGAAACAATGCATTTTCTAGGTTTTGTTAAGACCATAAAAATTCTCAAGAGTAACAAAAGGGCACAGTGGACCAACACTATCACTTCAAAATGTTCACGAAGGAAGTCACCTAGTTGAATAGTCAAAACACAGATCTGTAAGCCTTATTATGGTTTATGGTTATATAAACAAACCACCCAGCTATCAAACTTTTAACAATGGTATCACACAAACTGTTATTGATTGTATACCTGATATGTTCAAACTTATTATAAAATTCATGGACTTATTGCAAGAAGATCCCATTGGAACTGGTTCAACATTGTAAGCCTAATGTGTTATGTGTTATCCACAAGGCTCAAAATAATGGCCAATGTTTCAAATTTTGCGCAACAAGAAAATGAAGCATCATCACATAAAAATTGACATGAAATTAACTAGGGAAAGCAAAAGCAACAGCATCCAAGACCCATATCTCCACTGTCAATGAAAAATGATACCTTCAGCGTTCTAAGCTGTATTAAGTGACCAAGGCTGCTCATAAGCCGGTTGAGTAACTCCTTTGATATTTTCCCTTGGCTTGCCTGCTGAACCATAAGAAAACGAAACTCTTTACATTTTGCATAAGCGTTTCCCGTATAGCTACATCAAATATTTAAATGTAGAGCGTAATAAAAGGTTATAGATCGAGAAACAAACCGCTAGTCTTGCAACTTTAGCAAGCTTCAGCTTTATTTCTCTGGGCAATCTCCTCTTTATTGCCTGAGAGGAAGTATCAGCTTCTTGGTTTTCCATACCATGTATCCTTGCTGCCATGTTTGCTAAAAGAACAAAAATTTCAACGTGCATGGAACATTTCCACGTAATCAAATTAGGAGGAATGGAGGTGAAAGAATTTCTAGCTTACACTCAGCAACCATCTTCTCTAACTCCCTAATGGACTTTTCAAGCATTGAACTCTTGAGCCTAACAAAAGAACCATCTCGTTTGTGGATGTGGGAATTCTTCTGCAAAATATTGCTTCCAGAATCAACATCACAATGATATAGGAAATAAGTCCATAAAAAAAGCTACTATTCGCATAATAGGAAATTTATAACCAAATGTACAAAAATCAACTGTGCTATTGGCAGCATAGTATGTAAAATAGTGTATTTTAAATGCATAACTAAAGCAGGGGATAAACACCCATGTCAGTAAATGTTTGACATAACACGAGGATAATTCCACATGAACTTGACTCTATTTATATCCAAAGTTAGGCTTCTAAAAGTTTCATATCTGCTGTAGTGCTACTCAAAGTGATTTCTGCACCAAAAATTCAGAACTCCTAGAGCCTTGACATTCTGTATGTGCGGTTCACATAGAAAGGTTTTGATGCTCATGCAGGCAGAATAGGGTCTTCTTTTACCACATTAGAAAGAGTGTGTGCAATGAAATGAGCTAAGATCAAAACCTAGTATTTTATTCCTCCTCCACAGTAGCAAAAGATCTTTTAAAATATTAATCGCACACATAAATCTGAACAGTGACTTGTGTGTTGAAACATATGTTCTTAAATGGCCCATACATAAGGGTGAGTTCCAATAGTGCTTACAGAGGTCTGCATGGAAATCCTGCTGTCAGGAAGATTAAGGTCAGGCAATTCTCGGGTGCCATTTTTCTCTTTTGAACGTATTGACTGTTCAAGTTCATCAAAATTGATCACAGGTCTTGCAGATGACAACTTTAATTGCTCATGATCAATTTTCTCAAGATATGTATGATACAAAGAATCAGGAAATTCACTTGCATCTTTTGACTTATCAGTGAGGTTCTTTGCTTGGAGGCCTCCTGCTTTTGGCTTTTCAATTTCCTTTACTTCTGCCAGGGATCCTGCTTTTGGCTTTTCAATTTCCTTTACTTCTGCCAGGGATATAGAACCATCACCATTTGAAGCTTTCATAAATGAAGATGGACTCATTTTAGCATCAACAGATTTCTTTTTAGGAGAAATTCCAGATGCACCTGATGGACCCTGATATTTCATATCCTCATGATGTTCACTGATGACAACCACATTTTGAGAGAGAATAGTGACACTCTTTCCAGGGATTGATGCTGGCTTACCAGCTGCAGTCTTGCCCAGCTTGGCCTGCTTATTCGATAACATTTGATCGTCATCATTCTCACCAGCAGCCTTTACCATATCTTTCCTTCGCCTTTTCTTTGGTTGCTGAGTAGGAACAACATTAGGTTCACTTCTTGCAAAAAAATAAAGCAAAAGAGATTAGACAGGAAACAAAAACTAACAAAAAAATGCAAATGCCTAAAATAATGAGTTCTTTCTGAAATTAAATCAGAAGTATAGCTTCATTCACTAAGGAAGCAGCATATACACCATGATACAAATTGGATATTAAACTCTAACAAGAACAAACATATACAGTTCCAGCAGTGAGGAAAAAAAGTACAAGTTACATGAATAACATTTACATACATGAAATAAAAAGATGACATGTTGTTGATTACTGTCTTGAAGTCCCACGGATGAAACTGAAATACAACATCACTTGCCCTTACACATCAAACATCTAACTTCAAGAATATTGTTAAATATAAAAACTAGCAACATGGAAACTTAATCTGCTCAGCTTAATTATTACTGAATCTAGTTTCTGTACCAAATTAGGTAGTCAATGAGGTCTCATATGAGATAGTCCAGGTTTTGTTCACTAACGGAAAATTTTAGATGGATAAGACACGATTCCACCAATACTATGTCGAAATCCACAGCTTGTAAATTTGTGAACCCATGGATAACGAAATTAAGAAGATGCAGTTGTACATTCTAAGCACAAAGATTCTTTGTTCTTTGCTCATATGGAAAACACAGATTTCTAATGCTATTGTATGTATGTGGCAGCAAATACACCTATCTTTCAGTTATAGTGTATACAATGAAAAGTGACTGCAGCGAAGTTTACTCTTAAGCATTTGAATGTCACTTTATCTCAATAAATTATATAGAGAGCATGATTGAAAAACTAAAACCATAGAAAGACGATGTCATTCTATTGGTACAAGTCCAAGGGCTAACCAATGGCCATCCGTTGACAATGTGATAAAGCATGTTATGAATCTGTGATCAGCAGAAAAGGGCGAAAGAAAACTCACATGCGTTCAAGCTTTCCCCGATTAACGAAGAACCCGTCATGTTTTATTGCTGAATTATCGACTTCAAAATATTCATCCTGCAGAAAACATTAATTTGATGAACAAAATAAAACCACTTCAACATCCAAATTCACTATTTCAATTTTACATTGAAGGATTTCCATCGCACAAGCAACTTCAAAAGATGAAACAAACAAATAAGATTACCAACCAGCTCGGCATCATCGATGAAAGAGTCTTCTGTATCATACTGGTCATCATCCGGAATATCCTTTAGATCTTCCTCGTCACTACTATCCTTAGCCTAGAAATAGAACACGTTAAGTTATCATATTTCTCATACTCATGTCCAACTTACACACGAATGCATAATGCACATCAAGACAAAAAAGGATACAATGTCAAGCATAACAATAAACATACCCCGTATAGTCGTTCAATCTTCTCAATCACAGCACTGAAACGATTTGGAGGAGGTGCATCCTTAGCTTCTTTTTCAGCCAATTGTCCCTAAAGAATGTCAAGCACAATTAATCATTTTATACTGAACAAAACTAAACTAGATCAATACAAATTTTTCCTAGCTTTCGGCAAAATCCCCTCAATTTCCTACATTTAATAAGCAGTGAAAGAAACAACTTGCTAATTCCTAAGTGCCATCAAATTCAGCGCCAAACAACAGCAGTAACATCTTTCAGGAACAATTCACTAAACAAATTTCTCCAGAAATCATAACTCATTCCACAATTAAGTCAAACAAAGGCACATGCTCTGGCTAATACAAATATGGATAGTATCAGATTAGAGAGGCTTACAGGGGCGATGCGAGACTCGAGGTTGGGGTGGGCGTTGACGGGAGGTGGGTCCGGGGCGTGTACGGATCCACTACTGACCTTATTAGCGTCTTTAATGAGCTTCTTCCAAGACACAAATGTCGTCTCTCCGGGTCGAAGCTCCACGGTGAATATTTGCCGGTCACCTACTTTCACGTACGACGGCGTTAACCTGGACGACGATGATGGCTCCCCTCCGGTGCCGTTTCCGCCACCGGCACTGCTTTCGTCCATCAAAAAGGTTCACAATTCCAGGTCACGGTAATCGAGAATTCGAGAATTAGAGAGTCAGAGAACAAAAACCCTAATGGAGTAGAGGGCGAGATGATAGTTTGGTGTATTGAGGCATCCTTCCTATAGACGCGTGCGAGGCTCAGAGCTGGGCGGGAGGCTGAAACGGTTTTTATGGGTTTAACTGGATAATTAAATGTTGAAACTTCTTTCTGTTTCAATTTTCCTGCGTTTTCTTTCCCGAGAAAATTTTTGAGAAGGGGGAAATGGTAAAAAGAGGCGGGTCTTAATAGAACCGATCCGTTTTCTGATTGACCCGGCCTAATAATTCGGATTTTGGGCTTAATCGATATTTTCTAACCAGATAGCCCTAAATAATTAATTACTTTACTTTTCACCTTATTCTTTGGGCAGATAGAAAGTTTGATTAATTTTTAGTTCACTTGCGTATTTCAAAGATTTGTTGACATTTTCTAATAAGTCGTGTTTTGAAATGTGGATGCTGGGTTATTTTTTTAACTAATTTCAGATAAGATAAATTTGTGAAATAACGTTCAACACAACAAACTCAATTTTTTTGCTTTGTTAAAGTCGGATGAGAAATATAAATTATACGAAAATTTTTTATATATTTTTTTTAAAAAAATTATTATTAGTCTAAAAAAAATTATATTTAATATTTCTTCTAAAGATATTGAAGTTTTAACTTTATAACAATATTTGTAATGATTATTATTTTTCACTTTCTACGAGATGTCAATTGATTGTTAGTACAATAAATAATTCCTTAAAAATAATTTAACTTTTGGATTTATCATTTTGAAGCGTAGATGTACGTGAACTTTAAATAGTAATATCAGTGTGTGTTTTGTTAAAAGGCAGACTAATGACTTCTTTTTTCTTTTCTTTTTTTACGGTAAAGGAAGCAAATTCATTAACATGAGTATGGCAATAAATCAAAAGCCAATTTATTCAAAAAATAAATAAATCAAAAGTCAAGACTACATAAATACAACTTGAAGTTTGGTTGGTCAAGATATGATCAAAATTGTTTTGGCAAACTTATCTAAGAGCCTGTTTGATTGAGCTGATAGCTGATAGCTGGTAGCTAATTGTGAAAAGCTAACTTTAATAACTTAGCTTCTCACAATTACTGAGTGTTGTTGTTGTTAACTTTAATAACTTATTGAAACATAAACTGTTTGAGGTTTGAACAGTTATCAGGAAATGTTTGATGTCCTTTACTAAATAGTTGTTAGTTAAAT
>JANIMX020000045.1:0-10632 GCA_024582655.2 Erythroxylum kunthianum
GAAGAAAAATCGAATTTTACATAAAAGGATGAAACATAAACTTTGTTGATGGCTACTGAAATAATTGGAGAGTCCCGGTTGAATTTATGAAATGCAGATATAGGTTGTAGCAACCACATGTGTGAAAGTAAGTCCTATTTTTTTCTTTAAATGAAGAATATCGTACAACACTAAAATTTGGTGATTGTTTTACTGTACATGTTATAGGAAAGGGTGATATCAACATTAGAACTAAGAATGGTCTTCTGGAAACAATTTCAAATGTTTTTTATGTTCTTGACTTGAAAAAGTAATTTATGGAGTGCTGGTCAATTGCAATAAAATGGTTATAAAATAACAATACAGGATGGTGCTTATGAGATTTATGATATTTGCAGAGATTTTATAGCTATTGTTCAAGTGAGTTCAAACATGTTGTTTCCTTTGAAAATTGAAAGTGTTCAACGCTGCTTGATGGTTGAATTGAAAGACCCTTCATGGCTTTGAGATTTTTGCTATGGTCACTTGAATTTTGCTAGATTAAAAACTCTTGAACAGAAAAATACGGTTTTAGGTCTTCCTCATATTTCTATTCCTTCTCAAGTTTATGAAGATTCCATTCTCGGTAAACAATATAGTCTTCCATTCCCTCAAGGAAAGTCGTGCAAAGAAAAAAATCCTTTGGAGCTGGTTCACTTTGATATTTGTGGACCAATAAAACCATCATCTAATGGAGGTAAAAGATATATACTTACCTTCATTGCTGACTATACTCGAAAAACTTGAGTATATTTTTTGCAGGAGAAGTCAGAAGTTTTTACGACATTTAAAAGTTTCAAGACGTGTGTTGAAAATGAAGCAGAAATAACCATCAAAACTCTACGTACTGATTGTGGTGGTGAATATAGTTTAAATGAATTTGAACAATTTTGTGATGATCATGGAGTACATAGAGAACTCAAAATTGCGTATACACCAGAGCAAAACGATGTAGCGGAGAGGAAAAATCGAACCATCATTAATACAGTGAGAAGCTTGCTAGTAAAGGGGAAAATTCCAAAGAATTTTTGGCCAAAAGCAGTTAATTGGAGCATCCATGTGTTGAACCGGAGTTATACTTTTTATGTTCGAAATATGACACTTGAGGAGACTTGGAGTGGGCAAAAACCATAAGTAGATCACTTTAGACTTTTTGGTTGCATTGCTTTTGCACATGTTCCAGATAATAAAAGGCATAAACTCAATGACAAGGGTGAAATTTGTGTCTTCATTGGCGTAAGCGAAGTGTCGAAAGCTTATAAACTATACAATCCTACTATGAAAAATATAGTGACCATTAGAGATGTGATTTTTGATCAAGAGAGCTTTTGGAATTGGGATAAGCAACAACCAACTCATGTATTTTTTTATAGTGACAATGAAGAACAACAAATTCCAAGTACTATTATATCGAAAAAATTCACCAACTGAAATTCCAGTAGCTATTGAAACTTTACTAGCACCAGCTGAATCACGCTCTCATCGTGTTCTAAGGAGGCCTACATGGATGCAAGATTTTGAAATTAGTGGTGTTTAATCTCATCACGATGATACAATTTCTCACTATGCTTTATTAATAGATTGTGATCCCATTGAATTTAAAGAAGCAATTAAGGATTCAAAGTGGCTAAAAGTCATGGATGATGAGATATGTTCTATAGAGAAAAACAAAATTTGGGGATCGGTAGAACTTTCAAAAGGGCAGAAATTCATTGGTGTTAAATGGGTTTATAAAACGAAGTTAAAAAAAGACGGTGGAGTTGACCAGTATAAAGCCAAGCTTGTTGCAAAGGGGTACAAGCCAGAATATGGTGCTGATTTCAAAAAGGTGTTTGCTCCAGTTGCAAGACTTGACACTGTTCGTGTGGTGTTATCCATGGTTGCGATTCTTAGCCTATTTATCAATTGGATGTGAAGTATGCATTTTTGTATGGAGATTTGGAAGAAAAAAGTGTATGTTGATCAACCTCTTGGATATGTTAAGCAAGGTCGTGAGTGCTAGGTATACAAGCTAAAGAAAACATTATACGAACTGAAACAAGCACCAAAAGCTTAGTACAGTCGTATAAATGGTTAGTTTGCTAATGAAAGCTTTCTTAAATGTCCTTAAGAACACACAATATATATTAAATATGGAGATAATAAGGAGGAGTTAGTTGTGTGCTTATATGTTGATGATCTCAATTATACTGGTAATGGTAGAGCCATGTTTACTGATTTTAAGAAGTCTATGATTTATTTAAATTGATTATAAAGAGTCAATATACACCAATAATTCTAATATTAAATATATTTTATTTCATACTTAGGTGATAAATTTAGTTATGCACATTTCTTCTGTTTAGAAATTTATATTGGATTGATGTATAAAAGAGTGGTGGGATTTGATTTTCTGTTTAGACTCTAAAATATAATTTAAACGTGATCAATTAGGTGAAAATTATTTTTTACTAGTTAGAGCTTCAATATAATTATTAAAGTATTGAAATCTAAATTTTATTTACATTCCTATAAAACACATAGTGATATATGTCACCCTTTTCTAAAATACATGATAAAATTATTAGAATAGCATTGAGGATCTGTCACTTTTTTTCGTGTGCACATGAATGTCATTGTAAATTATTCCTTAGTTCACAACGCTTACAACTAAATAATCATAGTTATACCTTTGATTAAGAGAACTATGAAATTTGACTGTATATCATCTAATACTTAAAGATAAATCAAGGGAGTTAATAGATATGATGAAATTTTGTTTGAAAAAGGGAAATTTTAGATATAAACGTACATCATAGGATTGATGAACATGTGCTCGTCGAAGAAATTGTCTCAGATAGCAAGAATCCCTTTTACATTAAACTCAGGCGAAGGGCTAGAAAACGAAGTCAGCAACTAGGGAACAAGAGGTTGGTAGAATTAATGGAGAAAACTGAAAGTTTCCTGTTACTGGAAAGTGGTGCAAGTAAAAAATTAAAAAAAAAACCAAAGCCATACCAAGCCGGTTCTTTGATTATTTGAAACCTAAACTTGAGAATGAGTACGAGTTTACATTAATGAGCGACAAGCAAAAAGTTGGGTATAAAGTATAAATTCTTGATGAATTAACAATTAACCTTAACGTTTTGATGTATTGATTTCTTTGTAACTTGATGGTCTATAGAAGAAGTATGTTGTTAGATCAAGGTTCCAGAGATGCCTGGTGGAGTCCAGAGTGGTTTTCATGTTCCTTGCCTTAATAGAGAAAAGAGAGAAGCTGAAAACAGGGAGATGTTGGGTTTGAGAAACTTGGAGAGAGAGAGAGAGAGTATCAGTTCTTTACATGCTCAACAAGAAACAAAAACAAGTTCCAAAGAAGTATCAAATGATTATACGGTGTGCAACAAATTGCATCCCCATCACCACATCACATCACATCATCCTTGTAGGCTTGGGGGGGTTGGGTTTAGGGTTGGGGACGGTTTTACTGTTTAAGCCACGGCAACTCATACTTGTAGCCCCAGTGCCCTATACACTCTCTATTGTTCATTGATCTTGACAGTTTTGACTCTGAAAATCATATTCTTTTCCTTAGACAATGGGGCACATCAGAAAACATGGGTTCGCTTTTCCCTTTTCACGCACTCGCACACCCACACCCGCACTCACCAGTCACCACTCCTCTCCATTATCAATATAATATGTATATGTATATAATAAAATTCCATGGCAACATTGGCAAGGCAAGGGCATTTCGATTTGATGGTTAAGGTTGTTTTTCTGTGTAATAATCAGACCACATTGTGTCTTTAGTTCCATCACACCAAAACCCCTAAGACATGACCATCATCAACATATTTATGTTTCATGACACCTGTCCTAGTCTTCCCAGTACGACATGCACACTTCCATGTTCCTTTCCTCTTTTTTCTCTTAACGTATCAAACTCAACCTAGCTGCCCTTGTTGTCCACACAATTCTAGAGAGATTAAAACCCTAAGACCTCCCTAAACCTAATAAGCTCATCTACTGATTCAATGCCAAGCTTGTTACCGGCTACGGGGAGGGAGGGGGATTAAAAAAAACCAGTGGTTAACGAGGTGTAGCAAGACCAACTAAAGCTAAATCAAGCATCAGATAGAATAGCAGTTGGCTTGGCTTTGTCAATAACCCACAAACATGCCCTTCTGTTCTGTACCATAAGGAAAGTTATGTGTTCTCAAACCCTTAATAGTAAGCTTCCCTGTTACTTTGCTCTCTTCAACATCTTTATCTTCCTTTTATCTGTTCTCCACATTTATATTTGAAACACAAGAAAAGGTAAGAAGAAGAAGGAAAGAAAAAAAAAAGGTGTTTGGTGTGTGTTGAGAGATCATGGGGAGAGGCAAGATTGAGATCAAGAGGATTGAGAACTTAAGCAACAGGCAGGTTACCTACTCTAAGAGGAGAAACGGGATCATGAAGAAAGCTAAGGAGATCACAGTATTATGTGATGCTCAAGTTTCTCTTGTTATCTTTGCCAGTTCTGGGAAGATGCATGAGTACTGCAGCCCCTCTACAACGTATATATTTTTATATGTTTTCCTCCTCCTCTTTCTTTCCCTTTTGGTCCATCTCACTGTTCTCTCAGTTCTTCCTTTTCTTTTTCAATTTATCATAACTCAAGTTCCTGTTGGGAATTTTTTTGTTTGTTTGTTTTTGATGGTGAAGGTTGGTTAATCTCCTGGATAGATATCATAAGCTGTCTGGTAAAAAGCTGTGGGATGCAAAGCATGAGGTGGGGGTTTTGATTCGCTTCTTCGCTTTCTCTCTTGTTCGATTTTGTTTCAACCCTTTTGTCCAATGTTTTCTGTACTGAAGCATCTGGGGTCTCTCGACGCAAAGGGACACAAGATTTCCTCTTCTTTAGTTATCATATTTTTTTGCTAAAAATATGAAAAGAAACATGAACTCTGAATTCTATGAACAGATCTACAAATGGGATGTGGACTTCTTTTCTCTCTCTTTCTTTCTCTCATGATGCTCGTTCTATTGTTTTTTGTTGGAAAATAAAAACTGAAAACGGCCTGAAATGTAACATCTGTGAACGGATCTGGTATTTATATGTTGTTTAAGGTCTTCCTTTTATTTGCAAAAGTTGGAAGAAACTGATAGATCAATCATATACAACTCTTTAGCAAATATAAAATCATCGTCTAAAAACCAAAAGTTCACGGGCAAGATCTCCTCTCTTCTGCCTTCAAAGAGGCTTCACTAGGGTTTCTATATACATCTCCTTTTGGTGACGAATATTATAACATTAATCTTCAAGAAATACAAGCTATATGGACAGATCTGCTTATTTGCTTCCAATCTTAGGGTTCCCTACTCTTTTATGTTCATGTCAATATCTCACTACTTCGTGTAATATTCTCTAAAAACAACCCACAGAACCTCAGCAATGAGATTGACAGGATCAAGAAAGAGAATGATAGCATGCAAATTGAGCTCAGGTAAATGTCTCTTTCTCTTTCACTGTTCTTCTTCTTCCTCTCTCTCTCTCTCGCAGAGATGTGTGAACTTGTATGTTCACAGGCACCTGAATGGAGAGGATATAACTTCTTTGAACCACAAGGAGTTAATGGCCATAGAAGAGGCCCTTGAAACTGGCCTTGCCAGCATTCGTGACAAGCAGGTAATAACCATTCTCAGAGAAACTAAGTTCTTTGCTTTGTGGGGTATTTAACAAAAAAGAAAGTTTTCTTTTCCATTTTATCTAAGCCTTTTTCTGTATAACAGATGGAGTACTTCATGATGAAGCAGAGAAATGTAAGTATACATACATATTTTCCTGAAAATTTTAGAAAGCTTGCAGATTTTCAGAAGATTCGCTTGCAGTTTCTTATTAGACAGTTATTTGCTTTGCCTAACCACTAAAGCTAGATGCCTGCTTAATGCTTCTCAGGGCAAGATCTTGGAAGATGAGAATAAGCACCTCCATTTCATTCTGGTATTCTTTTCATCTTATACAAATGTTTGCTCTTGCTTCGAGTCAAGGTCATATATCAACATGCATTTCTAGGGATTATATCTATAGCAGATGATCTTGAAATATAATTGCCTTATAATTCTAAGAGTTTGTTATTTGATACTATTACCAAAATTAGAAGTCACACTCTGGGCAGACCTATGTTTCTTGCTTTTCATCAGTGGACAAAAATGAACACCAAGCTTATATTTATGAAATATGAAATATCCAGCAAGAGAAAGAGTTGAGTTTACAGAGAAGGAAGCAGATGGTAATGGAGGAGAATGTGAGAGAGATGGAAAGTTGGCACCATCGTCACCAAGAACAGGGTGTGAGGGACTACAACTCCCAAATGCCTTTTGCTTTCCGAGTGCAGCCTATGCAGCCAAATTTACAGGAGAGGATGTAGTGGTGCTGCTTAATCCATAATTACTAATTAGTGTGTTTATTATTAGTTAAGCGTCACCTAGACCTCTTCTATATGTCTTAATTAATTTACTCAGCAATCCTTCTGATCAGGATGATGCACTAGAGAACTTATGTTATGTTAGCTTCTGCTATGGTTTGTAAGGTAGTCGAACACTGAAAACCTTCATGCTTATCTATATCTATATATTTATTATATGCCTTGAGCTAAATCATTCTCCAAAGTTAATTCTAAAAATAATTATAACTCATGCTAAGCTGAAATTATATATATTTTTTAAATTTTACACAATTTTTTAATTATAACCTAAATTTTAGAAATTAGTAATTAAGTACCTAAACTTTTAATTTTTCACAAATATAACATAATTTTAGTCTTTCTGTTGATAAAATTGAAGTGGCAAATAACGTTAGAATTTTATAAAATTTAATTAGTTAATATTAAATAAAACAACGTCTTCACACATACATTTTAGGCCAATGACTCCTTTTGTGGGATTCTTCGTTGGACTTCAATGGCTGAAACTTGGCATGTTTCTGGGATCCATCTACATCCCTCATCTGGGCACGAGTATTTCCTCGGCATTGTCCCCCATTGCACCTTCGTTGCTGTTCTTCATGGGGTTGCACACTGCCGCACTAGTTTTATATTCATCGCCGCGATCTCTCATGCACATCCCGATCAAATTTGTGTCACGCTTAAACCCTTTCCTACAAACTTGGCAATAGTCTGTGTATTTAGCTAGTAAATCCGCTGCATATCCACTTCAATTATATCGTAGTTCTTCATTGATTTCTCTCGTAACCCTTCAACCATATTGTCGTTTCCTTCAAAAAATTCTCTCCTCTCAACCTTATTATGACATGGACACCCCTATTGTTGTTGCAGTTACTACCGTTCTCACCATACCACTCTACAAGTTTCAGAGGAGAAAAAGGTTTGTTCTTTATCTTGACCGATATTAATTACCTGATGTATTGGTGGAGAAGGTCTGTTGTAACAACTCAGGATCTTGAGTAGTCTTACCACGAGACTGGTGCAATTTATGAGTAACACTATTGTTGCCTGAATTGCCATTTGAATAGACATCTGTTGAAAAGTGAACAAAATTGAAGAAGCAGCGACTATAATTTCCTTGATCATAGCTCCCAAGCTGTCTAAGGCAACAGACGTTGACTCGGATTGGGTTTGATCAGGCGATATGATCAGGATTGTAACCAGTGACTGAACTTGATGAACCTTGTCTTTCAAAATTGAGAGACTGTATGTTGAATTAATTTTGTAATTAATTTTAAGTATATTAGCATTAATTATTAATTAGCCCAAATACATAATTAATTGAGTGATTAATCTTGGTCTAACACTAAACCTTAAGTGGATTGGGTCCTAGTGAATTGTGAATAATCTGTGATAGGCCAGATTAATCACAAGCTCGTTGGATAGAGGCCCCAACTTATAGCCCATTATGTAATTAGTTAGTTTCCTATCACAACACTGACTTAAGAGATAAATATCTAATTAAACACCAACTCTATCATATAAATAGAGGTTGATTATCTCTTCTCTCATAATGTGAAATACATCCGGGAATGCAAGTTGAAGTCTTCACGCCCTGATAGTCTAATTCTTATTTTCTCTAACATCAATTATTGTGAGTTGATTTTGAAAGTCATATTGATCATATAATTAATTGGAGCGTATTATCAAACATCATGAATATACTCAATTTATTTGGAGGTAAGTATCGTTATTGATTTTGACATCTGACATAATATTCTCCCTATTTATTGAATTTTAATTCAGCATAGAAGCCATGTGATATCATTTTCATTACATAATAATTCAGCCACCTTTCTCTCTTATCGTACGTGTTGACCTCAGGACAGTGAAATGATTTAGAAAATTCTCATATATACACAGTTATACACCATCTCATCAATACTCTTTCATTCTATCTGTTACTTAATGCTGTTCTTTCTGATCCCTCAATATTGCTGAAAAGCGTGTGGTCACCATAATCCCTTTTTCTCAAAGTGTCGACAAAATCTACAATGGCATTGACAAAATCATTATTGGAAAGACAAAAAGGAATAATTTAAAGGGATGAAAATATACTCATTACAATTTCACTGAAAGAAGCACTGCATTAGATATATATATATATATCTCATGATGTCACATTCTTTTCCACAGTTAAACTGAACCACAATACAAAACCTTATCCTGAGAAGTCCTAATCAAACATATACTTTTAACCTTTTTCTTGTAAAGCTACGAAAATCACTCGACAAAAAGCTAAAAAGGAAAAAAAGAAGAAGAAGAGGAAGACAATACATCAAGAGTCTATTGGTTTTCTTTTTTGCATTGCCAAATCCATTGAACTAAATTTTGGTCGGTTGACTCATGAAATCACCGTCTTCTTTCCGGTGTCCAATGAGGCAAAGCTGGGCTGAAATGTGTCGATACCATCCTGGAATCAAGCAACTCAACAATTGGTGTGAAGTTCACACACCTTGGAACTTTGTACTGATTAATGGAGGCTCCTCTTGAGATTGCGTAGTCCATTAACTCCTCAAATGTGCCATTTTTAACCACTCTTATCTCTAGTGGACCTATGGATTTGTCCGCAACACGGCCTTGCCTATAAACTGAGTTCAATGATTCTTCCATAGCAAGGCAACACTGATTCAGTGCTTGCATAGTAGGCGAGTTGGCAGAGTCTTTCACTAGTAATTCCCAGTAAATTACGTAGTGACCCGGAATCGTTTTTGTCTCGGCATAACTAGTGTATTCAACAACGCTAGTGTTGAATTCACGTAAGAGTTGGGACGCGTTCTCAACAGCTTTCTGTAACTCTGCCTCGTCGGTCTTGTCCGAGTCAATACTGAGTAGCACATTTTTTCTTCTTACAAAATGGAACTGAGGTGCTGAGTTGTGAAACCCGGTTACTCTGAGGATGTCACCAACTCGGTACCTATATAAACCTGCATAGGTTGTAATCACGAGTTCGTATTCTTTACCCACTTCAACATCGACAAGGTCAACGAGTTTTGGTGGCGAGTCACGGGAGGTCCAAGTCTTGCTCGGCTCATGGGGTAAAAACTCGAAGTATGCCATGTTTGGCATGATTGTATAGGAGACCTCTGATGGTTTACACATAGGGTTCAGGTTTAAACCGAAGTAACATTCTGAGGAAGCATACATGGTGCATGCCAACGGTAACCCTCCACTATAGTAATCCAGGGTTGGGATGTACTGTGCCATAGCTCCAGTTACGATCACATCAAGATATTTGGTGTTGGGCCAAATTCTGGTGATGATCCCATCCCATTTCTGCTTCGAACACTCCATTCTGATAACCTCTGCGATTGTTGGGTTAGGATTTAGGATCTTAGTCATGCAGTCTCTGAGAGAAGGGTCGGTGATTTTGCTGTTTAGAGTTCCGGATTCTATGTCATGAGCAAGTTCTTGCCAATGAACTTGGAGAAACCTGATGGCACGGAGCAGACCAGAGGCAAAGATTGCGCCAACACGGAGCACTTGTTCCCGCTCCTGGAGACCACAGATCATCTGAGTGTACATGCTCTGGAAAGAGTCGGAGCAAAGAATGGCCTCGTTAGGGCTTGTGTAGACGTTGTAGGGATCGTAGGGACGAGTCTTGAAGTGGTCGCTCTTGTAGTAGCTTGTGAGCACTGGGCGAGCCAGGAGACCACCAGTAGTTTTGGTCTCAGATTTCACGAACATAAAGTATAGACCTTTGCCTTTATCCAAGCCAGGGACATAACTGTTGCACATAAAGCGCGTCTTTTATCAGAAAAAAAGATTATTTCATTGCATGTGAGTGCACAGTTGATTCGAACGCATCTATCGGAACTTACAGATTCATCACTGGCATGAGCAGACTATATAATAATTGCCGACGATCCAGCTCTTCTTGAATTGTTGGCATCAGCTTTCTTTCACCGGCAGATGTCCCGGAGCTGGGGTTTTAAAGAAAACGAAATTAATAGGATAATAATTGAAGTCCTCTAACTCTAACTAAATATTTATAGTCAGCTTGAGCTAGTAAAAAGTAGAAGAACAAAGAGCTAATAATTAAAACACACCTGGTAAGAAACTCGGAGATGGGGTGAGAAGACAAGATGGCAGAGCGGTCGCCATTAGCTATACGTTGGATTTCAGGCTGAAGATCCTCGTAAGT
>JANIMX020000045.1:254763-265460 GCA_024582655.2 Erythroxylum kunthianum
ATAACAAATTTATTTGTCATTTATATATTTTGAAGATATTTTAAATATAATTATTTTATTAATTATTATTTTAATTTAATTACAAACATTAAATAATTTATAATTTTATTTAATTAAATATAATATTCAATTAAATTATTCATAATTCTTATTAATAATTAATATATTAAATAATATATATTTAGTTGAAAATAAATCGATTTATGAAAAAACATAAACAGAAAATAAAAATATTTTTTTTGTGGTTTTCATAAATTTAAAAAACTGAAAAAATTAAAAATAAAAAACTGAAACAAACATACATTTTTACTAAAGAAATAAGATCACCATAAGCATGACTCTCCAGTATTAATTATTAATTAGACGAGTTACATGCGTGGATCCTTATTAACTTCTAATTTATTAAGTTAGAGCCATTCTTTAGAGCTATATATTTTTATTCACTTATTTTTGTTAACAAGATTTTTACTTGTTGTATTTTTGTTAATATAGTATTTTTATAACTAAAAAAATGTAATTTTTATTTTCAGTACGTATAATAAATTTGTAAATTGTGTATTTTAAATACTTTATTTAATAAATAAAATATTTAAATTTAAATTTAAATAAATTATTTAACAATTCAAAATTTTGAATTGGAATGATAAGTTTAATCTTGTTTTAAGGTCTAAAGTCTTAAAAATTTTAAAAATTCATACGGCATAGAAAATAAAAATTGGAATCGACGAAAAAAATTAGTGAGAGAGTCTAAGAAAAAACAAAGAAGGGACCCAAAACAAACGGTGAACCCAACCCAGTTGAGATAATATGGCAAAGGAAGGATAAAAGACATAGAGCTGTGATTTGGGCCTGAGGAACACAAATATGATGTGATTACTTGGGCCAATCATCCAAGTTTGCTTCAATCTTTTTCAAGTGTAAATTTACATTTTTCTATAAATTTATGTTCACTCCAAAATAGTTTTCTACTTCCATGCAAATATCGAAGAATTTATTTAATCAATATGAATAAATACTAGTAATTGTTCGTAGATAATCCCTAACTATGAAATACAATCTATCTAAAACTCCATGCTTAAAAATAGAAATAGTTGGTTCAATAACTATTTCTATTTTTTCTAGTTTATAAATTAAAAGATGAAATTTTGTAGTGAGATTTAGTTTTCTCCAAAAACTTATTTTTAGGCATATATTATAAAGCCATCATCATGTTGGTTGGTTGTATAGATAACCGTTATCCAACGGACTTAATACCCGGCAATCAAATTCAAAACCTGAAAAGAGAGAATAGTGTAAAGCAAAAAGCCACCATCTTTATATTTTACCTCACTTTTCCTACTTCCAAGACTATATAAATATGTAATTACACCCAAGTTCTATTTTTCCTATGGTCCTGTCCTAAGTTTTTGCTTCCTCGTACAATTCAAGCCCTCCCAAGATGGGTTGTTGCATTAGCAAATGCAGACCTAAGAAGCAATTCATTGAAGAACGTAACCATGTCCAAGACAAGCTTGTCATCTCACAAGCTCCAAAACTTACCAAAACACCACTTCCTACATCAAACAAGATATCCCCTTCTCCACCTTCACCGTCCGGTTCAACCTCTTCTGCTCCTTCTTTCACTTGCACCAACATCAGCAAAACTAGCACTGCTGCATCTACTACTACAACTAGTAGCTCAGTTTCATCGCAGTCGAGTGGTTCACTGGTCTTGAGCTCCAAAGATAGGCCTTTCTCAAACGAATTTTTGTGGTCATGCGTCAAGGAGAATCCACACGTAATCCGCATCAATTCAATCAGGGAGCGTTCTCAAATGTTAATGTCACCTGTTCAACAAGTTGTGCCACCAACAAAGCAGTCATTTCCAACAAGGGTCATTGGACCTATACTGCAGCAAAGAGCTCGACAGATGTCGCCTCCCACAGTAACGCGACCTGAGAGACTTGGTTATTCATCATATTCACAACCATGCAGAACCTTGAGGTCGCCGTCTCCAAGCCGGAGATTTAATGGAGAATATAGCTGGGGAATTCAGCCAAAGGAAATCAGTTGCTCAAAACGCTTTGCAGGTTCTAAGGTGCCACCAGGTACTAATTCAATTACTTCATCTCTGAGAAGGGAAAATTTGAGGCCGGCTAGTCCATATTTTGATTCAAGTCGTACGAGGAATAGAGAGACTTGCATTCATCGAGTGAGTTCTAAAATAGACGAGATAGCTGTTGAAAAAGCCTTAGGTCAGAATGGAGCTGACTCTTCCCCAGCAGAGGACATAGATAATCCTCTCATCTCCTTGGATTGTTTTATATTTCTCTGAACAGTGTCTATGCCAGTTGAATTGCTTTATACTTGCATGATTATTCTTTAACAAATTCAAGAACACGAACTCAGTGATCACTAGATCAGATTGATGTGTGAAGAAGTTTTGATTGGATTCTTTTCTTTTTCATTTGTTATAACGACGGATTGTATTTACAATTATATTGTTTATGTCTGACTTGCCTTTTATTATTATTTGTCTATCAAATATTAGTAATATCCTAAAATAAATTAACGATTTTTGTTAAGAGCTAATCACGAATCTGATGCTTGTAGCAGTATTATTTCCCAAAATCATCTAATCTGGAAAGGCTTGATGTGTGTGTAAAACGAATATATATGGTAAACAGATGGACATGCTTGGTACAGAGAGTCAGAGACCATACTTGGTCAAAGACCAGGCTTTCCAAGTTATAACGATTAATTAGAGAAGGTTTCCAAATAAAAAAAGTCCAGCGATAAACGAATGGAGATTCATGGGCCATTGATCCACGCCCAGACATCCAAGTTCCCTTCTTTAATACCTGACAAACTTTTTATTTCAATAAATCATTTCTTTTTCTACATTGAGAATATTATATATTTCAATGGTCACTGTAACTACTCATAATATGAATTTGTTTATGTCATACAAACATGCAATGAGAAAAATGGACCTTTTCCTTTGGGTTCTCTAGAAAAATGAAGTCTAATCTATGTTCATTGAAATCTTTTTCATGGACTCCAGCATAAATGATGTACAAGTCTTATCTTAATATATTTGTTTAGAAATAAATGAAAAACAAAAATAATACTAAAATAAAAAAAATTGTTTTACTACAAGTCACAAAAAAAACATAACTCCTACTTTTCATAAGAATTTCGGATAAAAATATAAGAAATTCCTCAAATTAAAATTTTATTCATACAAATAATTGACCAGTATATTGTTAAAAAAATAACTCCGCTAACTCTTCATATATTTAACTAAGTTGGACATGTACAAATTACATGAGATGATTCAAGTTGCCATTGAAGTATGCAAATTTGCATCATCAATACGATCTATAAGATCTTTGCTCTCGTTTTTTGGAATCCGACCTCTTCATATTTCTATCTTCTGTCCGGAATCTCTCATGTCTCATGCTTGTTCTTGATGATGAAATGATGACTGTCTATAGTCTACTCCATTAACTTAATTTACAATGGGTGATCCTAAGAGAAGTTGAGAAGCCCTTCAAGACGTTGGCTTTGAAGCTTGGTGATATGAACATCATGGTGAGACAAGTTTACATCCTCTGCGTGCATGCTTCCTTCCTTCGTCCAAAATTGGAAGATCAACCTTCCTGAAAAAGAAACTACACCTTCCCGTCTGATGATGGACGATATTTATCAGTTTTGATAGTTGTCGAAGACGATTTAGCCACAGAATTGGTGCCTTTGGAGGGAGAAGAGGTGGGAGTAGGTAGCTTCTTGGGCAACATCTGTTCCCAATACCCTTTAGGCAATCGTGATGCATCTGAAAGAACAATGAAAGCTAGGAGAGTGAAGAGCAGGCATTTTTGCCTCCAAGAAACTGACATGTTGACGAATGAGCAGATGCTTTGAGGAGGTCTCTCCCTGGCATTTCAAAACAGCAGCTTTAGAGAGTCTATGGCAGCAGACATGTTGAGTAATGTATGGAGACTGCCAACTTGTCCATTTGAGGAAATGTGTGTCAATGGCAGACAATGGTACATTTTCATAATACTAAACTCGTGAGCAGCTCAAGTTGATGCTTTCATTTTCCTTGTGTGCAAAAGAGTAAGGAATTTAAGGGATTTGTATAAGGACATGGGACCCCTCCTTAGTTGGGGAACTAATGCTTTAACCTTCTGCAAATGACAAATCGTTCTTGTTGGGCTTGCTTAAGTGATGAAAGTACTAGTGTAAGGATGAACAACCCTATACTTAGACATCCAATTAGTATATTATCTTAGTTGATCAGTTCCAATCATTCAAACCTGAGGGCACGGCCCTTTAGGGGACAAACTGCGAGAACCATGAAACTTCAAAGTGAGAGGCACCTTAAACAAGTCCAAAGAAAAGCATAGTGACACTTTTGTGCACAACTTTGCCAACAAAGTTAACAGTTTAATATCACAAACATTGATGCAGAAAGACCAAAGTTTACTAAGCAAACTCTGGTATAATGAACGAATAGTGCACTTTAACCTCCAAAAGGCACAATGTGCCCGACTTTCTTGAATGAAATGTTGGACTATTCATTGTTCTTAAAAGCAAATAAGTAGTCATTCTGTAGAAGATTATGAACCTCAATTGTTGCTTGATATTAAAATGCAGTAACAAGTTAAAGGAATGTCGGAAATATTATAATCTTGAGTTTATGGAATGCAGGTCTTGTTTGTGACAAAGAGGAGTTGGAAGCAGGTGGAATGCTCCCTTACCGAAGTGGTAGGACCAATATGCCTACTCATTACGTTCTGCTGTGTCTTATTCGCCTCATTATTCACAAAACGTGTTGTGTAAACACAACTGCACACGATGCGTCATAAGAAAGGATTAGTGGGGTTTACACTAACAACTATTCTATGCAATCAGCTTCAGGTAAAAAAAAAAAACTTCAAAGTGCATATGTAACCTTATATATAGTGACTACTATCCCGAAAACATGAAAGTAAAACAACGACCTTCAATAAAGATGCTATATATGCGTACTGGTTTGCAATATGTCAGAAGTATCCCTTGGTCATAAATTAAGTCCCAACTCCTTTTTGTGTGTTTTTAGCTTTAAGATACAGATTAAAAGGACTAAAATTCTATTCTAAAGTGAGTAGAGATGTCCTTATAGTAATCAACTTTGTTCACGGCATCATCTTGCGAATCTTTTTAGGATATTAAGAACTTTTGGAATAAATAAACTTGGTAAAAGAATTTTGTACGTTACTCTGTTGAAGACGCCTAAACCTTTGAGGCTGTGTTCTTTGCATCTTGACAGAAACCTCAAGGTGACAAAGTCTCACTGAAAGAGAGAGCTGAGTAAGATACAAATAAACAAAAAACAAGTAAGCTGTTGCTACCATCATTTTTTGGGGGTTTAACAGGACATGCACATGCAAGCCAGTAGAAGCAAGGAATTTAAAAAATTTCAGAACTAAAAATCACCAAAAATCCAGAATCAATGTGCATATAAAAAATGGTAACTAAAATATGTAAGAAATCAACTTTTACCTCTTTATTCTCCTCCAATTTTTGAGTCTTCTCTTTAGTTGGGCTGTCACTGTTAGGGAAGTGTTCTAAAGTCAATCACCTTTATCACTTTTTGTACATATTTTATATTGATTAATAAAAGAAAGACATTTTTATTAATGTGATGTTCATTTAATTTATGAATTGGTTTTGATCTTCTATCGAATTATTGAAATCCATGATACAAAATATATCATGAAGGAAATTATGATATGATCGTAATATTGAGATTCCTATCATGTGCAATTATATTAGTATCATGTCCAGAATTGTTCTGGACAGATTTAAGAGTGTAAATGTTGATATTTGTTTATGCATGTCAAGTAATTGTTGCTTGATCATGTTGTATGTAACATAATCACCATTAAACTCTCAATTTGGAGTGTTACTAAGTCTTGTACCTTGTTAATGCTCAAAATCAATCTCTATACATTTTTATCTTTCAATTTTTGTGTGGAATTGATACTGCTGTGAAGGAGTTGGTATTTGCTACAACCCAACTAAGGAGAAGATTCAAAATTTGGAGGAGAATTAAAAGGTAAAATGTTACTTTCTATATGTTTTAGTTACCATTTTACACATGCATGTTGATTCTGGAATTTTTGGTGATTTATTGTGTGATTTGTTTTGAAAATTTCTTGCTTCTGCTGCATGTCCCATTAAATCCCTACAGATGGGTCTTTACGACCACGAGTTTGTGGGGATGCTGGAATATGTCACACTGCAGACAGACTTCCCATATCGATTGTCTCTTTAACACTTTTGGAGTACAACTAGCACGGAGGAAGACTACATCCCCAATAAATCCAAGGCGTCATCACTATAACACCCCGTGCTCAGATATATACATGGTATTCTGAATCATACGATGAGCAGGCGGGGTGATAGTTATGGATTCATAAGAAATTTATACGTGTTCTATATGTGGAACATAAGCTAGCAGATGTTAATTCATCTGGGGTATGCATTAGCCAAATTCATCCAGTGTAAAAGTGAAGAGAAGAAGGTCGGGATAATATGCATTGAACCTTATATGATGAGGCTTACATAAAGGATAGGAGTCTTCAATAGAATAACAACGATGTGAATGATTGGTAACATGACAAATTTGAATCTAGATGTGATGAAACACATGCACATGGTACGCAGATTGCGAAAACCTATAGGAGACATCTACCACCTAATTGGGGTTCTTGAGGAGCCGACTGCATTAGGAGCAAATGGGGATCGCTCAGACATAGCCGAGCAACCACAATAATTGAGCTCACCACCATCCCAGATGAGAGGAGTAGCACAAGAGGAGGTTAGTGCACAAGTACCAAGGGCACCAACACCACACTAGAACTAGATGAAGATCACTCAGTTGAAGAAACACATAGGGAAGATCTTGGGTATTCAATGCACTATCCGAGCATAACAGGCGGAGCTTGGTAGATGCCTAGCGAAGCAGATAGAGATGAGATAAGCCCATTATAGATGGTTGGAAGAAGTATTGATGTAGATGGCGGGTCTTCTTGGGTTGTCTATTCCACCTCCAACATCTAGAGCGGTGTATCGTCATCAGTTCCACAACAGTTTGAGGCTGCACAACCCTAGGATCCTCCTTCAACAGTTTGGTCTTTTCCTTTCCTTTCCTTATTATTTATGTAGTTTTCTTATTTCCTTCATTATGTTATTTTATTTTGTCTAAATGTTAGTGAATTGTTATTTATGTTATGTTATTTTTATTTTAAAGTTCTTTATTTATTTTTATTATTATATCTTTTTATCTTCTTTTGTTTATATTTTGCAAGGCTAGATGTGTATAAATTATGATGGGTCCTGATAAGTACATAACTTATTATATTTTACATTTTGTTCATAGTGATTTTTATTGTTAAATTGAGTTTAATTTGTTTGTTCAAGTGTTTTTCAGAGTAACCTTTAGTAAATTCTTCGTATTTTGGAGTGCCATGATCATTTGGGCTCGAATCAGGAAGTGAAAGCGAGAAACGAACAATTTTGGCCACTATTCCATTGACACGCCTAGGATGACATGGGCGTGTCACTGCCCATGTCCAGTGTGATACGTGTGTGTCACTGTCTGTGTGATGTTTATCGCCAACACGTCCAGGATGACACGGGCATGTCACTGCCCGTGTAAGGTTTAACGTTAGCATGCCCAGGGTGACACGGGCGTGTCTCTGGGTGTGTCAGGACATTTTCCAACGTTATAAAAGCTGAAAACGGATAGAATTTGGGAGTCGCGTTTTCTTCACGAAAAAAGTGATTTCTTTTAGAGAAAAGCAAGGGTTTGCAGCTGATATTGAGCGTGGAGACCCCCGGGCTTCAAGATCGAGTCAAGGATCGAGAATTAGAGTGGAGATTCCCGAAACATTCATCATGGATTGTTTGGGTTTTCTTCCTTTTTTCTTTTATTCTTGTTTTCTATCAATGAGCATGAACTAAACTCATTTCTATCTAGATATTGATGAACCCTAGTTGTTATTGTATGGATTGAATAACTTTTATTCTTATTAAATCATTTACTTGAGTTGTTTTACTCTTATAATACTTTATTGCCTATTTCCAATTGATAATAACTTGTTTATTGATTGGTTGTCATTTTCATATTATTGACTTGAAAAAGCGTGATATGAATGGAATATTCATAAGGGTTAGGGGTTGATTAGAGTGCTAGATATAGACTTACAAAATCCTTTGGTATTATTATTCCCTATTCTTAATGCATGATCTATTTAGCTACACTTGAGAAGATATTCCAAGTGTTCTACTTAGTGATTAGGGATTAATTCATTTGAGAGAGACCTTAATCTAAGTTAAAGGAATGCCAATGCAACTCTGTAGTTTGATTTAATTAGGTTGTTATTCATTAAATATAATAAGTAGCTAGGGGGATTCAATATCTAGGTAGGCTTCACCATTAATTCTCTTTGCAAATCATTTGTCATCTCTTAGTTTAATCTTTTAGTTAGATTAGTTGTTTTATTTTAGTCAACACCCACAATCATTAATTTGATAAATAACAATCGAGGTTTGAGCTAGTAGTTGACCGTGTCTCCAGTAGAACGATACTCTACTCACTAGTCTATTACTTGCACGACCCGTACACTTGCGGAAGCAATACAAAAAATCAAAGTATCAAGTTTTTGACGTCATTTCCAGGGACAACGGTTTTTAATATTAGCAATAAAATTAATATTATTGATTTAGTTTTTATTTTCTTATTTTTGAACAATTGTTCTTGACGATCTATCGTTATTTCTGGTGCTCTTATACATGCATGACTCGAGCTAGCTCTTTCGAACCACTTGCATTCGACCCGGAGCTAGAAAGAACATTGAGGAAAAAGAAAAACGAACAAGAACAAGCTTTGGGAGAGACAACGAAGGATTATGAAGAATTTGAGGATGAAGAGGTAATAGCAATAAAGAACTAAAACGATGCAAGACTTTGCAAGGCCCACTCTTCAAGGAGCCAGTTCTAGCATTAGTAGGCTAGTTGTTGATGCAAATAATTTTGAATAAAGCCAAATGTTATTCAAATGGTTCAGCAAAACTGTCAATTCGATTGGCTCCCTGATGAAGATCCCAATGCACATTTGGAGAACTTTCTAGAGATCTGTAACACATTTAAGATCAATGGGGTAACAAATGATGCGATTTGGTTAAGGTTGTTTCCTTTTTCTCTTAAGGAGCGTCCCAAGAAGTGGTTAAAAGGGTTTTCACCTGGTCACTTCACTACGTGGGACCAGTTAGATAGAAAATTTCTAGAGAAATACTTTGTAATGACTGCACTTCTTCTTTTCAGTCTATGTTATTTGACTATGTTGCTCCACTTAGGAGAAATTAAATGCATTCATTTTTTATATGCATCATATGCACACATATACATAAATCATGTTTTTAAATAATATATAACTTAATTGATTTATTCCATGTATAATTGTTTCATGTGATGATCGCTCTGATTGTTTGGATACCGACCATAGAAGTGTAAGTTGGACTGAATTGTGAAATTGATGCCTTTGGGGTTTTGATGAAATTATGATTTTGGTGAAAGTATGAATTTGATGTGATTGATTGTACACTGATTATAGAATTGAGAATTGAGAGTTTATTGAGATTGAATTTGATGAGATTGCATTATTTGAGGTTGTGGACATTTGAATTAATGTTGATTATATTGATTAAGTGACTAAATTGAGGAATTAGTCATTAAGTGAAAATTGGACCTACTAGAAATTAGCCATTAGGAAAAGGTCCATTTGATTAGGCCCATATACTGTATTTGTCTATTTTATACATACATGGATACATGTACAAATACTAAACTACTTTATGATGTCCAATAGCAAAGTGACAAGTGGCAAGTAGAATGTGTAGAAATTAAATGAAGAGTATGTCTTGTAAGAAGCTTTAATTAGCTAGAAATCAAAAGAGTTAATTGAAGACAAAAAAGTTGGAGGATTTTTGGAGGGATTTATGTGAGTTGCAACTTTCACCTTCTTCTTTGTTGTTTCTCTCCATTTTCGTAACCCTAGTTTCTTCTCCATTTGCTCCTCTATTATTCTTTGTTCTTCCTCCATTGTTGTTTGGAGAAGCTTGTTGATGACCGTGTATAAGCTTGAAGTTTGTTTGCTTGTGATTGAAGAAATTATTTGAGCTTCAAGAGGTAAGTAAATGTTGTTAGATATGCATATACCATGCATAAACATGATTTCAGAGTTGCATTTGAGATGAGTTTCATGAGTTAATAGTTTGATTTTGAGTTAGGAAGATTTGGGGATTTAATCATTCCCAGGTATACTATTCATCCCCATATTCTGACCTGTATTTCATGACTTTAGAGATTGATTTTGGGGAAACTTAAAGCATAAAGGTTGTAGCCCTACGTGTAAACTTGAATTCTGCAAAATTTCGTAATTTATGGATGAATAGAAATTTTTTATGAATTTTTGAATGAGGCTGCCAAGATAGCCACTGTTATGGGAAATCTGGAAATTTTTGATGAATATGAAACTGACAAAACATTGAATTTGGTTATATTGGATGTGTTGATTAGTCCACATGAATTAGAGCGTATATGTATTTGATTGTGAGAGAGTGAATGATGAATTTTTATGGAAAATTATGTTAGAACGATTTGAATGG
>JANIMX020000045.1:615495-628709 GCA_024582655.2 Erythroxylum kunthianum
TTCTTTTCCAATTTCAGGCCCAACTTATTGCTGTTATGAGTGTGATTTCTTTCTTCATAAATCTTGCTTTGACCAACTTGAGACACAATATATCTACCATCCTTTTCACACCCAACATCCCCTCCACTTTAAGTATAAGGAATATTCTCTCCATTGCAAAGCTTGCAAAAGGAATTCAAGCGTTGGTTATGAGTGTGAAGAATGTGATTTTTGGCTCGACACAAAATGTGTCAAGTACTTAACATCTGGTCTTCAACATAAGTGCCACGAGCATAACCTTTTTTACTTTGTGATTAAAGATATATTTTATTATTATGATGATAATTGTAAAGAGTGTGGCAAAGTTTGCGATGCATCTTTTTATCGTTGTTTGGAGTGTGATCATAACCTGCACATTGAGTGCATACCAATACCACAGAATGTTAAGAGCATATGTCATGTCCATCCCCTTACTTTAATGGATTCAATTGTTGAAGAAGGACAAGATGAATGTTACTGTCATGCTTGTGAGAGTTTGAGGAACCCAAAACATGCTACTTATCATTGCAAGAAATGCCACTACACTGCTCATACTGGATGTGTGCTTGATGAGGTAAGATATAGTTTACAAGCATATTTGACAAACCTAAAATATGTTTAATGAACCACAAATGAGTACTCATGATTTTGTATGGACTAGTATTGATTTTTCAAGATTTTTATTCAGTGAATTGGCTAAGCTCCCACTTCCAGTAGTTAGAGAATAATTGGTGCTTGAAATGTTGTTATAGATAACATGTGTTGAGATTTTTGATTTTGCATTATCTATCATATTTGATTTCAGGAGGATGGTGAATTAGAGATTCTTTAATCCCTATAAAGGCATAAGGTAGGAAGCTGCAGTGTCGGTCGCGGGTTGCCTCACCGGTGGTGCAGCTGCAACAGCATCGCCGGAGACTTGTCGGAGAGTAGGGAGTGAATAGGGAGAGAGTGAACAAGAGGGAGAGAGTAGCGACGGAGAGAGTGAGAGAGACACTGAGAGGGGGGTCGAGTTTAAGGTTTTTGTTTTTTTTAAACCCTAAAATTTTAGAAATTAGGATTCCATACGGTATTTTAAATACTAGCTGGTACCTTCCTGAACTGCCAGTACCGACAGTTGGTACGATATGTTCGTTTTTCGTTCCATTCCGGCCAGTACATGATGGATTTCAAAACTTTGGTGAAAACTCGATCGAATTTAGTTTAATCTTAATCTTTGACCGAGTATTATTTATGCATCAATATTTATAGGTTCGAATTTTCTTTGATAAAAAATTTCATAAACAAGTTTGTTTTGACAATATAAAAATAGAATCAATTCTTCAGTTTTTTCCTTTCCATTCATTCTCATCCCTTTTGTTTCTTAGTTTATATCACAAGATTTTAAGATATTAGTATTTCAATCATTTTTTGTTAAATTAGGCTTTTCTTGAGTATAAAAGTTTAAATTTATTGGATTTCATTCATTACTTTTGGAAATTTATTTTTTTAACTCATTCTTTGATAGTTGGACGAGCTCAAATTGGGTCTAATAATTCTTGAAATGTTGCTTTGTAATATGAATGGTGGAGATGTTGGCTGGAAGCTTGCAGTTGCATTTTCGACCTCGTGAACAATAATTCAACTTTAAGTGATTTCTTTTCTTTTCTCGCTGGTCAATTTTTATTATATTTATTCTTTGTTTCTTATTGTTTAACACTTATTTTATAGCCGTTTTGGAGAGCATATTATAAGATTTTTTTTTTTGGTATAGTTGAATTCTTTTTATAGAACAGAGGTCTCGTAATTTTTTCTATTGATTCGAAGGGGTTTTTCACCTAAAAAATCTTGATATCTCTAGTAGAAATGTTATTGAGTCATGCCGCACTTGAAACCTTTGGCCCAAGCTCGGCTCAACATTTTTTGTTAGGGCCCAAGGCCAGCCTAAGACCTAAACGAGCCTATTCAAGCTTTATGTGGCTCAGAACCCAATCAGACTTGGATGACTCGAAGCCTAATCAAGATCGAATCAAGCAAAAAATTTCTTTTTTCCAAATTTAATTAATTTTTAGATTATTTTTAATTAATAATTCTTTACAAATTTCATCTTAAAAGAACTAATTTATTTATTTATCATCTTTAAAAAATTACTCTCTCATTCATTAATATTTTATTTGCTAGAGTTTGAAAATTTAATATCATTATTTTATAATTAGGATTTTACTTAGGAATAGAATATATTCTCATTCAATAATTTATAAATTGAGGATATGTCTCTCATTAATAAATCATCCTTGAATTAGTTTGATTGTAATATAAAAAAATATTTAGTGATATGATAAAACGAAATATCTTATGATAATATTGAACAATAGGAAATTATGTGCATAATCACGTAAAGAAAATGTCAAAGTTAATTGTAGAAGTTAGGTTTTACCGAAATATAGGCTTGGACTATATGCATTAAATACAAAGAAATTGAATGAAGAGTGATTATTTACTTAGATAGGGCGGGCATGGTTTATTGCTTTGTTGTGTAAGGATCTACTAACCATGTAGAGCCATATTAATCATCAATAATATAAGAATAGGATGCATAGAAATGGAAATGAAAAAAGGAAAATGTCGAGTCTAGAAATTATGGAAAATCAAAATAGCATATTGTTTATGTTAACATTCCATTCAAAACATAAAGAATAATAAAGTTGATATAGGCCCTGTTTGTTTGAGCTGGTAGCTAATAGCTGATAGCTGATTGTGAAAAGTTACCTTTAGTAAATTATTGGATAAGGAGTTGTTTGATGTCCTTTACCAAACAGCTGGTAGTTGAATCAGGAGCTGTTTAGGACTATCAGCTCCTCCCAAACACTAAAACAAATAGGCTTATAGTCAATTCAAAATTCTGCCTATAGAAGAAGTATCACACATTTTATCAGTATATAGAAAAGTTATCATGTAAATTATACCCGATTACGCAACCATTGTATTAAATGATATTCAACATATAATAATTAACAAATAATTATACTTTCATCATCAAATATTTGTTTGAAGAAACTTTCAATTAGAAGAATGATCTTTGTACCTATATCGATATAAAAAAGACAATATAATATAAGATTATTAAAATTATTAAGGTAAACAAAATTAACATATCATAAAGAAAACCTTGAATATCTTTATTACCTAGCCAACTTCAGGCACACATAAGAACTTTCACAGCATTAGGATGAAATTGAGCATGATAAGAACAAATTATTCGACCGTCAATACTAAAAATAGGCTTTGAAGTAACAGTAGATATTGGAATTATTAAGAGGTCTCGTGTAATTTCTTGCATGACCGAATAAGTACCTCTTTATGTCTTCTACCATGATCACATTGAATTGCATCTTTTCAACCAAGGTCATAACACCTACCTCCAAATGGTTACATACAGGTTTTGCCAGCGGTGGAGAGTATAGAAGGGAAAAAAGTCAAATTCAGAAATGGGAAAAGCAAGGAATTTGACGACATTATATTCGCTACAGGGTACAGAAGCACCGTCTTGAACTGGCTCAAGGTATTGATCCATTGCATATATAATGCTCTTTCTTTGTTGATGAGTTCTTTTGTGTAGGTTATTCCATATATATATATAGAGAGAGAGAGAGAGAGAGAGAGGTATATATGTGTAATATGTGTAATTGGTTCAGGGTGGGTATGAACTATTCAACGAAGATGGAATGCCGAGACATGCTTTTCCAAATCATTGGAGAGGAGAAAATGGGCTGTATTGTGCAGGGTTTTCGAGCATGGGATTGGACGGCATTGCAAGGGATGCTCGAAATATAGCCAACGATATCAGTTGGAAAGTAAACGGAGGTGTGGTTTCCAAGTGAAAGATACAGAGAAGAAGATGGTTGAAGTTTTAGAATCGTACAAATGTTTGCTGGGAACCGTTTGCATCATCATTTTAGTGCAGTTGAAGAGGGCGGCTTCCTGTATTGTCCAAATATATTCTTATTAAGTGTTGTTCACTCGGTTCTGCCCTGTATTTTACTGTCGATTCACCGGGAGTTTTTTGTTTTATTACTTTCTTCACTTTCTGTTCTTATTCTATGATCTACGCACCTCTTTTTTTTACTATTTTTATTTTTATTCTATGATCTATTATTACTATTTTTATTTTTTTAAGTTACATTTTGAAATAATCCAAATATTAAGGACATTATTATTAAAAATAGTACAGTTCACATAGTTGACTCAATATCTCTTTTCTTTCTATTAATTCATAGTAAGTACTCTTTCTATTTAATAAATATAGAAAAATCTATAAATATGATTCTTATTTACTTATTGTATTTTTTTAAAATCAATTGATGATTGTCTAGGATATAATACATAACATTTAAGATTCTTGTATCTTAAAATTTTTAATATGTTTTGCTACCAACTTTTTTTTAAGATAAATAATATTATTAGTATAAATTTCTTGTTTATTTATTAATAAAATCCATAATTTTGTCATTTCATAAAATTTTGCTTTTAATAAATATTTAGGAAAATTATACAAATATGATTAAATTCTTACCTCTTAGCTATTAAAATATTATTCCAATAGAAAATTTTAAAATATGTCATGATATTTTACTTATTTTTTTAATAAATATTAAATTTTAAAATTATTAAACCGATTCAAACCACTAAAATAAAACCAAATTGATTTGGATTAGTTTGGTTTGGTTTAATTATTTAGATGGTTGATTGATTTAAATAAAATAAGATTTTATATAAGTGGGTTAGTTCGTAATTTGGATAAAAATCACTTATGTACTTGTACGAAGTTGAAAAAAAAGAAGTTATTAGTCACACTTGTACTCAAAGATTTTTTAGTTGTATAATAATTCAATAAAATTCAAAAAAATTAATTAAAATCACAAAATTAAAGTTTTATTTATATGATAATAATAATTTTAGCATAAAATTATTCTACCAACTACTAATATCTTATTATTAATTAAATTGACAAGTAATGAAGCACAAATTAAATATTTATCAATCGAACACAAAATTATTCCTTTTTGAATCATTATTTTTAAATCGTATAATGTAATTTTCATTGAATAATACCAAGTCTAGGTTTTGGAAGAATAACTTGTAAAATTACCATTTGAGCTTGTTTGGTACATCGTATCAGACTCTGAATAGGGTTAAATAGTTCATACCAAACGTACGGTGTCAACTTGTATTATTTAATTACCTAACTATTTAAAACATGTTGGACTTTTAATACTCTAATTTCCTGAATAACTAATACAGTTCACACATATCAATTTAAATAATACACACTTAATTATGCAGCTAGAAAAAAAATGTTCACGTGAAAAATTAGACATTACTTTTGTAATGGACTAGTTCTTTCTTGTGAAATTTTTATGAAATATTACAGTTATTATAATGAGCTAGTTCATGTAAGCTTATCTTATAAATCTTGACAAAAACAAATGAAATTTTTTTTTGCCATATGAATCTTACAAATTTTTTTTATGTTATTTGAATTTAAATTTCTACTGAATTTATCAAAGATTTTTTTTATAAAAATAGTACGATCTAATGTTATCCGAAATAATATCAAATACATTATAACTTAATCATACTATTTATCCGGAACAGCACCAAATGTCTTATAATATTATAGATAAATAGTTAATACTCTCCGGAACAGATCAATACTATATGATAGAAATTAGTCAGTATAATTCGACGTACCAAATGAGTCATTGATTACCATAAACACCTATTTCCTATATCTCATTTTGCTTGGTGGAGAACCACTCCACACAATACGGTCTTCTGCTAATCTAATCCATAATTCACAACTCTTTGTTAGGTTAACATTAAATATATGGTTTTCAGTTTAAATACTTGGAAACATCGTTCTCTTATTCTTTGCCTCACGTTTTATATGAATCATTTGAAAACAGTTTTTCTATTAATTAGAAGAAATGTTACATATTATTATACCTATCAAATCTCGTTTATCAACAAAATTTTTATTGAATATTGTAATCGTTGTTTTTGTTAAATTAAATAATTGAAAACAACAAGTGGTAGAATTTAAAAGGGATTAGTCAATGTCAACTAACCATTCAAAACAAGTGCATTCAATGATCAAAGATGACTTAATCAATAAACAAGCAAAGACTTTCAATCAGATCCATCAAACTCAAGCCTTAACCACATTAGAACTTACAAGATGCGGCCATAAGTATAGGATCAGTACATACCCATATGAAACCATGAATAATCTACATTCATCATGATTGATATAGGCCTTTTTATAAGAAGAACCCATTTCGATGATTTTACAGCTAATCACTACGGTAGTTTATCAACCTGTTATTTTGCTCTGTTCTCTCTGTTTCTAAAATGTCTCCGGTCAGACTTCAAAATGCTCCAACTGGACATCCTTGGACTTCAATGGAACATATTCTCCCATATATACTTCCAGATGATCCGACAAGGCAGATTTGTCAATATTTTCATGGTGGTACGATTTGCAGACGAAGTAGATGACAGTTTGAATCACAAGTTGGAATAGAAACAACATGAAAATCAGCAGGAAACAGATAATCCCATATGATACTCTGTTCACCGTACCTAATGATTCACCGTGCACAACCAGTTTCTGGAAAATGATCCGGATTGCTGCAAAGGATAGATTCAGCTTAAGGAACACAACTGTGGCCATCCACATCTTTCCTTTAATCAGTGCTCTGCTCTTAATCATGGCCTTATACCCGCGAGCCTCTTCTAGCACAGACACAACACTTGCCAATTGCCAAACTATGGCCATGTACACGAGTCCCACAAAGTACAAGAATAGAAAAATATAGAAAATAGGAGCACCAGACTTGGTTGCTCCAATAAGAACTGCCCAAAGAATAAGGACTACAAAGGCAAAAAAGTTGTACGCGAAGAAACAAAAGATGATGCTGAGGAAGGTGACCATGAGCCTCTTCCAAACCTTGGGGACAACACTCATAACCTTCTTGAAAGTCACGTCTCGACCCGTGTAAATACAGGCAATGGTGTAAACGACAGCTGCGGTTGAGAGAAGAGAGAGTACAAGGAGAATAATGAAGTATGCTAACTTGAAGAGCCAAAGATAGGCCCACTCCGAGCTTACAATATCGGAAAGTTTCTCGTATCTCGCCGTGCCGGCTCGAGTGTGTTCTAACTGCATCTCGTTGTGCATGATCTTCGAAAAGAGGATATCGGAGACTTCCATCTGGGCTAGGAAGATTAAAGTTAGAGGAAGAATAAGGGCTAAGGTTATTTGGCTGAAAATCTTCCTCCATGTAAAGATGATCTTGTAGGATTCTCTGTAGGTGCCAAAGAGCCCAAGAAACTGCATCTCTTCTTGTTCTCTATCCATACTCAAAAATAGTTTCTTGATGAAGATATGATCTTCTTGGTGCTAGAGAAGGTGGGTGATTGAACGGAAAGATGAGGTTTAAAGCTGAAGATGTGGAGGAAAGATGACTTATCTGGTGGAGGAGAGTCTATGCATATGCCACAGGGTGGACTTTTATGAAAGAAACTGGCCTTGGTTTGGTCTTCCCATGAACTAAGTTTACTCAGTCAAGGCTATGAAGTGTAGCCAATCAAATGATACAACCGGTAATGGTAACTTTTAATATTGAGACATTATTTTGATAACTTTCAACTACCATTAAAATTAATGTTATTTAATTTGTTTTTGTAAATAAATAAATAATTTAAGATATATAAGATTAATTTTAACAGTTATGAAAAATATTTAAATAATAATTCTTTAACCTTTCGTGTTAGTTAATTAAATTAATAATTCCAAGGGATCAATTATTATATTAGTGTTAATAGTTATATTTTAGTGACAAAATAATTTAAAGGCATTTTTATATTGTACATATTTAGATGTATATGATAAAGTCCATTAGATAATTATACATTGAAAATAAAATTATGATGAGATTATAATTATAAGATTCATATTATATTTACGTATTATCTTTAAATTGTTCCTAATCATTATTCTATTAAGACTAAACAGACTGACACATGTTATATTAAGACTAAACATCAATAGAATGTAAACAGACTGACACATGTTATATTTTTCCTTATGAAAGAATTAGTTGATCTCACATACTAAAGTATGAAGATATTTAAACAAACGTGTGATTACTTGTTATAAAACAAGTTCACTGAATTTACTCCATATGAGAAATCTATTTAGAACATTGTATATTTATGAAAATTATTATTTTGATGATTGTATAAGTGATCATTTGACTTGAGATCTCCAAAGTTATCTTGTATAAGGATTGTTATATTTTGATACTACTTATAACTTGTTCTAATCAAGGATAACTCAGTCGGTAGTCATTGGATGTAACATAAATTATATGAAAGTAATTGAGTGATCAATATAAGATTCATTGTTTTCAATTAGAATTGATTCAAGAAATCATTGGCCAAGGTGGAATGACATTTTATAAATAGTTTACAAACATTATTATTAGAATCAATTATTAATGGCAAAAACTAGCATAATTAGACTCAAATAGAGTAGACGTTAATTTCATACTCCATGTCTAATCATAAACATTGTATAATAAAACGATTGAATTATACGAAAAAATCATATACGGAAAGGTTAGTCAAAATTACTTTAACGTTTCTAAATATTTGGATAATTATAATGTGTTGCTAGATGTCAATCTTGATCTATAGATATAAATTGTTTAATTTGAGAAATGAAGATAAATTTAAAAAATTAATTTATCTAATCCTAAATATGATTTATGGTTATAATTTATATCCATTGTCAACATATTTGAGAACCAAATAGGTCACACATAAATAACAAGTTGAAGAGAGAAAAATATATTTTAATCAAGTTAGACTTATTTGTAAAGTTTGAGAAACTTTATGAAATATTATGAGAATTAATATGAAATATTTGATCTTATTTGACATAATTAGTATTTAATTAGATTTTTTTGTAATTCTAAATAAAGTTTAGTTAAAATTAGATTTTAATTTCAATTAACTTACTAAAATGTTTAAAACCTATTTTAAATAAGCTTAAGCTTTAAGAGAATTATCTTTTCTTGCCTAACCCTCTTTGTAGTAGTTACAAAGTTCTCTCAATATATTATACGTATATTATTAGAGGTCAGACACTTATACGACTATAGTGATTGAGATGAGACAAAGAAAATGATCAAAATTTAAAATAAAGTATGAATTAAGATTCATATTTTTTTATATAATTTAAGTGTTAATCAATTTATAGAATTTTAATTGAACTTAAATTTTGAAAAATTAAAATGAAAAGATTTTATAATTATTTTGGCACTGGTGGGATAAGATCCTGAATCAATTTCCCAACAAAAAGACTTCAATTTACCTAAGGAATAAACTAATGATATGATATTATATTTAGTTAAAATGGACCATAATTTTTGTGATATAGGGTTGGGATTTTTTTGTTTAAGAAGAATAAATTATGACACTCGATACGCAAGACATTGGCAGATGATGATTTTGGATTACATAATAGCAATTTTGAGAAGAAAGAAGATTTACGAAACGTATGAAACAAAATCCAGTTTTGTTTGTATATAACAACATTCTTCTTATTTCCCGAGAGGAAGCTGAATACCATCTTGAGTTCTTTTTACAGCAGGAAATATTCCACAAGTCATGCGCACACTTTTTTCTACCATCTTGTATCTGACCAATAAGAAATAAGATAATGTAGTTGCCCTTGGTGTGGCAAACGCGATGACTGGGTCCAATCATAGGGTTATTCTTCACGCGGAAACTTCAATATTCCAAATTCCAATCCTTGAACGCATTTCCCAATTTCCACCCTCGAATCGAACCCCACTTGCCGAGTCTACACGTTTCTCTCTTTCTTTTTCGACTTGTGCGGAGCTTTCTTAGTCTTCTATTCCATTTATTGTTTTGTTTCTTTTGTCAAATGCTGGAATGCTTTTCTTTTGTTGCCATTTTGGTTAATGTCAAGTGTCAATGTTAAAATATCACGTATAATTGATGACGCCTATATAAGTTAATGTCCTAATCTCATGAGAATGGGGCTTTCCATAAGATAATGTTTTTATTTTCAGGGTAGTGATTGAATTGATTTCAAATCCTTTTTATTAAAATAGAAAATGGTGACTTTCTTGGGGTTGGAACTTGGATACTCAAGGTTGCTAAGGCCCTGTTTGTTTAAATTGATAGCTGGTAGCTGATTGTGAAAAGTTACTTTTAATAATTTATTAAATTAGGAGCTGTTTGGGGCTTGAACAATTATTAAGAGCTGTTTGATGTCATTTATCAAATAGTTGGTAGTTGAATCAGGAGCTGTTTGAGACTATCAACTCCTCCCAAACGCTAAAACAAGACATAATAAACCCTTACAAGGCCAGATGTTTAAATACAATATCGTATCGGTTTTCAATTCCAAATATGTACCTGTAACGATGAAACCAGGCCTCCTATACATCTTTTAAAATAAATATCATGCTTTTCATTTCCACCACCAAAATAGGCTAAACGATGAGATGGACCTAATAGAAAGCTGTATTGATTTAAGAGAATGACGACTTAGTCAATTATTTATAGTTGATTAACCATTTACTACATTATATTATAATAAAAATAAATAAATGAATAATTTACTTACCGTATAATTGAAATATTACAATCTCTTCTTCTTTTTAATTATCAATTGCAAGTATGAAGCAAACATTTCTTCTTGTGTTTTCTTAATTCATTTTGCTTTCTGACTTTCATTTAATTCTTTTTTACAAGATTTCTCTTCCAAATTCAGATTAAGATGATTCAAGATGTTATGGAAGGCTATTGAAATCCTCTAAAGCTTTTTGTATTTTGAGCTTATTTTAATAGAAAAGTAAAAAAATACAAATTGGGATACTCATGTGTTGGTAGACGTTTCATTTATAAATTTGATTTACTTAACAAACATAATTAAAAAATAACTATTTTGACTGTATTCTTCATAATTTCTAATTTTTTTTTAAAACAGATCTCTTTTTAAAGCTTTTTATAAAATTTTGAATCATCTTAATTGAAGTTTGGATGAGAAAGTTATGCCTAATTTAAGAAGTATTATCTAAATTGAATATTTTTGGAAGATAAATTAGATATTAGATTTACTATATTAAATTTAATTTTTTAATTAATTAATAGTATTTTATTTTAATTTAATAAATCCATCCATCATTATATAAGTTTATTAATTTTTAAGTAGATATTTTATATCAAACCAAAGTATTGTTAATTATATACAAAACAAAACTAATTCTATCTTATCCAATGTCTGATTTAGATAATGCTTATTAAATTTAGCATAAGTTTCTCATCCAAAGTTTGATTAAGATTCAAGATACTATCAAAAGCTTATGAAGTTCTCTAAACCTTTTTTGAGAATTTTTATTATTATATAAAAGGTAAAGAATACAGATTGAGACACCATTGTGTCCGAAGGCATGTTCTTTGTTAAGTTAATTTACTTAACAAATGCACTCTAAGACATGACCGTATTCTGATCATTTATTCATATTTTATGAAAATACTCAAAACAAAATAGTTTTAAATTATCTTAATTGAAATTCAGATGATAAAATTATGCCTAATTTATGAAGTATTATCTAAATTAGACATTTTTAGAAGATGAATTAGATATTAGATTTACTAGAATTAATTTAACTTTGATAAATTAGATATTATATTTACTATAATTAATTTAATTTTGTATATACTTAATAATATTTTTTAATTTAACAAATATATATACCATGATCTAAATTTATTAATTTCAAATGGATGTTTTTATATCAAACCAAAATATTATTAATTATGTACAAAACTAATTAATTCTAACTGGTCCAATATCTAATTTATACAATGCTTCTTAAGTTTGACATAACTTTCTTATACAAACTCCGATTAAGATAATTAAGAGTTTATGAATTTCTTTAAAACATTTGTATTTTGAGCTTTTTTTAGAAAAAATAAAGAACACATTTTGGGACACTCCTATGTCCTTGTGTGTGTTCTTTGTAAAGCCAATTTACTTAATAAACACACTTTAAGACATAACTGTATTTTCGACCATGTTCTTCATATATTTTGAAAATACTAAAAAATAAAATGTAACGCCGAATTTTCGAGTCTCTATTTGTTTGTACTGGATGTACAATGTTAGATACACATTTCTATATAATGAGATATATTTGAGCCCTTATATTTTTGTATGCAAGCATATACAAGGTATTATGCCCGTGATGAGATTTAAAAATTATCTATATGCGAAATCGTAAATACTTTTCGCACACTCTGAAGACTTAATTATACATGCGGACTTATTCGCAAAATTAGAGAATTTGATGAGGCTTAAATATAAATTGTGATTTTGAGGGAACAAATATTGAAATTGAGAAAATTTAAGGATCCATTAAAATTTCTGAAGGGTCCAAGAATCCAATAGGTTAAGTCAATATATACAGAGGACAATAGGGTAATTGTTTAAAACCTTAACCTACCTATAAAAAGTCTGTTGTCGACAAACCATAACTTAGATAAAACCTAAAAATTTCAGCAGAGGAGAAGAAGAAGAAGCATAAAAGAGGCAGTCGACAGAGGACAAGAAGAGAGGAAGCCCATCATCTTGTTGCATCCAATAACAACCAAGCTTAAGGCAAAAAAGTCACTGGAAGTAGATTATTCAAATCACAAATATCGTCGGAGGAAGATTGGTAAGTTTCTGTAACATCCCTAATTTTTCTGATGTTGGAATTAAGGTTGGTTAAGTTGTTTTAAATGCTATGATATGTATGAAATGAGGGTAGAGGATGAAAAATGAAGAGATTTGAGAGTGAAAATGGGTTTTTGGGTCGAAATTTCTAGGTATGCAACCTGAGCGACAGTGTAACTTGTACGTCGACAGCGTATCAATTAATTAACATGAGATACGTAGGCCCAACGCCGGCGACATAAGTCGTGGAGAAGATGATGTATCAATTCAAAGCGTCGGCAGTGTAAGCTTCAACGCCGACGACGTACGTATTTACGCCGGCAACATAAGTCGTGGAGAAGATGATTTATCAATTCAAAGCGTCGGCAGTGTAAGCTTCAACGCTGACGACGTACGTAAG
>JANIMX020000045.1:629796-640887 GCA_024582655.2 Erythroxylum kunthianum
TTTGGAGATAGGTTGATGTAAAAGTATACAGTATATTGTACAATATATTAATGGACTATTTTGCAAATTTAAAAAAATTAAGGGACTATTTCATAATTTTAAAAAATTGTCCGAAACGGAACCCGGTATTGATCGGTACTAGTACAGTACCATTCCAGAACTCAATCCGGAACCGGTACCGGTACGGTATTCATAACATTAATAATTACCCATATTTTCTATACTATTCCCCTTGGTAAAAAATAGTACTATTCTAAATATGTGTATGGGGTGCAAGATTTCTACACATTTTTTCACTTAATAAAAATCAAATATCTTGGAACTAGATGCAATATTTGGATGTAAATTAATACCGTAATGTCATCAAACCTAACAATCGCTGAACTCTTCTTTTTCTTCCTGCAGTACTCATAATAAAGAGCTATTGCCAAGAATTATATAAAATATATACTAATACAAGTCTTAAGTCGTCATATTCCAAAAATTCAGCGTAAATGACTGTTTGCATAACATCTTACAACTATGTATAAATTGAATGTTTGCGAAATTACGATTTACAACTAAAGTTGCACATTGCAGCAATTGTTGCGACCATTTATTTCCACGAAATTATGCAGTCATATAACAACTTTCGCATTCTCTCCCTCTTCTATGGTTTGTCAATATGGCGCCATGCGGTGCAACCTTTGGTAACCTTATCAAAATCTCTGTTTTCTCTCTCTCTCCATTGACGGTATATAATGAAGCATCAAAGCAATCTTATAAAAGTAATTGAAAGAATAGCTTCTTTTCTGCAGGTGTTTTTGTGCCCATTGCAACTGATCCTCATCCTTGTCTAGAAATGCTAATCTATAAAACTAGTTTAGACCGAAAAATTATAGATTATAGAACATTCGATGAACAAAAGATTTGATAAGCCTATCTACAGTAGATAACCTGTTAAGAACTGCGAGCCAAGCAACAAAATTGTGTCATTCCCACAAATTCTTTGATTCCTGATTCTGAGTAAAGTATAGGTGTCTTTAATGAAAAGCAGTCCATTAGAGCTCATGGTTAGCTTCAATTACTGTAAAATCAAGCGCATGAAACAAAAGCTTAAAGAGCTTGTTGGACTTGTACGTACACGTTAAACATGTAATTTTCGGGTTAGTTTCTTAACAAACGTGTCCCATTTCCCACTGCCATTTGTCAGTGTTCCACGAAATTATACAGATGACCAAGTGAAGTAAAGCTTCAGACTTATTTAGTTGATCAAACTTCACGTTCCCTTTTCATAAATATATACATGCATCCTTTTCGTTAATACTATCTGCTACATTATATAACTAACTAACCCTTAAAAATCCTCTGAAGAAATTGTGACTACCAACTGTTCATATACGAAAAATAACTAATTTTTTTGTGCATTTTGATATCTAGAATATTGATGGAATTAAGACGAGGAAGCAGAAACAAAATGTGTTAAATGCTTGATATGGACAAACCAATTGATCAGAATACCTCTGCACAGTAGGAACTCAAGAAAATGTATTGCAACTGCACTTAACTCGTATATTTGACAGCCAAACTACCGCTGCTACACTAGCATACCATCAGCTTCCTTTCTCACAAAATGATGACTTGAAGCTTGAGCTATTATTTTCATATGCAAATCAGTAATTGCATAACTTGAGGGACAAAGCAAACTTTTCCGGTGATCAAGTTGAAAAGGAATTTGCACATGATCATGAAAATGGTGAAGCTAAAACTACTATATCTATACTATATATATGTAGGAAATAAAGTAACACAAGAGGTCTTTTAACCATCAGGAAGATATGCCCACACCAAGAAAATCTATAAAGGGAACGTCCTTGTTTCTAATAGAATCATCTCCTTCTTGCTTTTTAGTCTGTCTCGTGGTCGCCAATGTGGTTGAATTTTCACTGCAGAAACTTGTCAAATCCGCCTTCTTGATCAATCCATTGTTCTCGTAATTATCTCCAATTTTGAGGCACCCTACTAAAGGACTTGGAACAACCCTTTTGTAGTTTGGTAGCCCAAAAACACTTGAACTCCGGTAATTGCCATGATTATTTGAAGAACTTGGACAGTGCCTATAAATAGAATGGCTGAAAACTTTGGAGCTCTCTGAAATATATAAATTAGAGTTGAAGTTATGATCTCTTTCTTCTCTTCTGAATATATCCAGAGAAGATGAACTATGTGATGTTGTCATATTTGATGTGGTGAACGTCCAAGAAGAAGGTGAAGAACCAGGAGGAGAGAAAGAAAAAATTCTGTCTTTGTTGGGGTTTTGAAATTCAAAGAGTAATCTACTGTTGTCAAATCCAATTCTTGAGCTAATAAGAAATTCTTGAGGCCTTGATTTGGCTGCAGCGTAGAAACTACTAGTGGAGGCGTTGGTGTCACTTAAATGTCCATCTTGACAACTTCTTTTCCCACATAGCCTGGATTTCTCTCTTTGCCTTCTTGCCATGATTACATGCCAGTGATTCTTCACAGCATTATCAGTTCTACCAGGGAATAGTCTGGCTATTAGAGCCCACTTGTTTCCATGAATGCGGTGAGCCGCCAGTAGTCTCTCTTCTTCTTCCTCTGTGAAGGGTTTCCTGTTTATCCTAGGATCAAGTTGATTAAACCACCTCAATCTGCAACTCTTCCCTGAAAAAGAAGAATATAAATCAGGATTCATGAGATCACAAAACTTGAAACAAACTTTCTAGATTGTACTTGTGCGCGAGGTCGAATTCATGAGTGAAAGAGAGAGACTGAGAGAGATTCATATTATGGTTGCAAGAAAATTATCTCCTCTAATATTGTGTCATAACACTCGTTAAGAAGTTCTATATATTTGTCTTTCTTTACTATGTACTCAAAACTTACCAGGAAAAAATAGTTGACTTATGAGCTTATAAAATTACATTACGTCTGATCCTGAATCCATACTCTTTTGCAGAGGGAGACCATTATCATCCAACGTATCAACAAAATGAAAAATTATCATCCCAGACTTGAGCAAAACACGATTTAGATTGCTCTCAGTTTCTCCAATGTCAAAATCCCATTTCATGTACAAAATTTCCAGATACAAATATCCTATATATTCATCCTATATCAAACGCTACACACCTGATCTCCCTTGCAGCTTATCTGCAATAGAATTCCAGTTCTGTGCACCATATTGTTCAACAAGTTGCCTGAGTTTTTCATCTTCAGCAGGTCTCCAGTGACCTCTTGGACAAGTAGTACTACTCTTTCCCTCATCACTTGAATTACCTGCTCCAGATGATTCCTCCATCTATTGATCGTTAACAGCCTCTCCCTGGCTTTCGGTTCTTTATCACCAAAATGCACGAGTGAGAAGTCCAGAAGAAGTTATATAGGAGCTTAAGAAACCAGAATATAAGATAGAGGGGTTTGGTTTAGGGTTGTGGATGGCAAGTCACTTTTGTTGGTTTTACACGACACATTTAGCCCTATCACTATATGTATGTGTACCTGTAGAACTTATGACCCTTTTTCTTTTCTTGCTATGCTATTGGCCCATGAAAATTCTGAGTCTCACCTATTCTTTCGATTTCTTTTAGTTTTCGTCTTCTCTCTCTCTCTCTCCATCTCTGTCCCTGTCGCCCCCTATCTCACTATTTTAACCCATGGTACTACGTTAAATCAAAAAACTTGCTGATTTGGGAACCTTAAACTAGTTATTTTGTCTACTAATTTAGACGTCTTGCCTTATCCCGGAGACTCCTTTCCTGATTGCTGTCACTGATAAGTTGCACCAATTAATAGTGCAAAATGTAGTAGAACCAATATTGTTATGTGATGACCTACTCCGGAGTTATGAGCATGGGACATTGAACGTAACGTCGAGGTCCATATATATCAACGCGCAAAAATTGATATCAGTAATTGAAGCTTTCTCTTTTTGAAATATCATGCTTGTTAGAGTTAGAAGCAGCAATTGATACCGTAAACGAACAGGTAAAACCAGTTCTAATTTTGGGTTTAGAACAAATTGAAACGAAGCAGCTCAATGTCGTCAGACTCAGAATTGGCAAGCATTACATGTTTCAACTGTAGTTTGGCTGATTAATGGCTAGTGAAATTTGTTAGAGAATAGACATCCTCGCATTTGTTTCCAGGAGAAGAAGGATTTAAATTTCCATATACTTACTTGTGTATGATAGTCTCTGCTAACCATTCAACATAAGTTTTGTTTAAACAACAACACAAACGAAAGCAACTGAAGAAAAGGACTTTCTTGTTGGATTAACAGTTCCTGTTATCTGTTTTACACTCATCCTTCTTTGCTAGAATTGGTAGCAAGGACATGAAAATGTTCAACATCCAAACTAAATAACAATATATTTAAGTACAAATATGTATAATTTCAATAGTCTTGATGAAAATGGTAGAAAAACCTGGTAGTTGGAAAACAAGGGCACGGTGACAGTTCAGCTTAATCTTAATAATGCATGTAATAATGTTAAAATATATGTTTATGGGAAGAAATTAACCGAACTTCTTCAGGTTTGAGTGCTAGACTTAAGAGTTAATTATCGAATGCCGTGTAAGTACAGCATCAAGAAAAGTATAGGTAAACCGTCTGCCTTTTCCCATACTTCCATGCAGATGGCAAGTCAAATACAAACGTTGAAAGATTTTGTGTAATAATCATTATGTAATTGTTTCTTAACCGATTGAGATTTTATACCTCACGAAATCAAACAATTGAAATTTCAATCTAAACGTGCTTCCAAAACGGCCTGGCCCATCCATCCCCATTAGCATCATCATCAACAAACTTTATACCATTTACCAAGTTAACTACGCATAAAGAAGTAGAACCAGTCTCTATTGGAATTGGTGGATGGTGCCAGTTTATTAGGTTCATTTTGTGTCAAACCTAGCTATAACTTGTAATTTCAGCTTAACGGAATTTGTTGAAAAAAGTTTGGTTTTTGATTTTGTCAATACTAATCTCTTACAGAAACTATTTCTTCCAATTAGGTTGTAGAATCATTTATTTACTCGTGCCACCAATACTGTTGGTAATTAAGAACATGTATTTGTTGAGAAAGTGAAAATTAAGTTGCTTTGTTAAATTTCAAGATTGACCAGTTAACTCTATTTGTTTTGCTAGTACTTCGATTGAAAACTATGATAGTTTAAAATAATTGTGTTATTATGACTAATTCAGTACAACAAAACTAGTTAAGACTTAGATCTTAACCATAAGTAGAATGTGCAATAAATCACATATCTTATTAGTTATGACACGATAAAACCTCTTTTAATTATATGTGTTCTAACATGGATTCTATTTGTAATTAATCAAATTAACATGGAGATTAAAATTGTTAATCCATTAATATTGCTGAAAATCATTTAGCCATGTGGTCTTTGAATTTTGTTGATCCTACTTCATATTTTTCACAAATAGAAATCATTCAAGCATAGAAAGCCTATAAATGTATGTGTTTCTCTTTAGTTTCTTCCTCTCCATTGACAACCTCTCCACCAAACACAGTTTCAACTCGTTTCCAGATGTTAAAACCAAAAAAAGAAAAAAAAAACAGTATTGATTGTCAAAGCTGACTTCATATTGGCATTATGAAAAGGTCACACTGGCAATGGATCGGAGTCAAATTGGAGATAATTATTGCAATTGAAGAATATGATTTTTCATTTTTATAGTAATTAAGTATAAATATAGAGATAATACAAGAAGAAACTAGAACCTACTGATGATGGATAACCTCCCTAACGAAATGACTTATTAGGTCTAATTGCGTGAGAATGAAAAACCTAAAACAGAGCCTTTAGTAAGTTGAATTAGACGTGTTAATCAATGATAGATATAGTGTGTGAGGTCGAAGAAATAATGAAACCGTATCTTATTATCAAAAGTTACGAATAATATTTTTAATGCCTTTACAAGTCAAGAGTTGTTTTTGACCCCTACGATTTTCTAGGAAAAGGAAAATGATGGATATGATAGGAAAAGTAAAGGAGTATTTTTTTTATTAAAAAAAAGAGCTGTTGTTTCACTAACAATGGTTTTATATTATCTCTAATCAAGTGGAAATTATTGTATAATTTAACTATTGGATCTTGATATTTTGAGTAAATTATCATCTTTGATAAAGGGAACTTACTATATGTATAAGCATATAAATGTCAAATATGGAAAATAATTGATGCTATATCGGTAATAAAAAAAATACACACAACGTTCTAGGTTTCTACTTGAAAAGCTAATCCATATACAGTGTCAAAGTTAAATAATCGAGTGAAAACATGAATCAAATTATACATATCATCTGTGATATGTGTAAATTACTATTTATATGTTACATTTGAAAATTAATTGATACAACATGAGTAGAAAAAGAACCTTCTTAATTTCTAGTTGAAATAGTAGTTCATATACTGGTCAGAGTAAATAATTAAGTAAAAATGTGGAACAAATTATATATATTTCAAGCAGATGGTAAAAAAAACTTTATAAACATGTTTAACCTACAAACATGCATTTCTTCCATCATTTTTTTTATTTTTTCTGCATTAAAGTCCGTCCCAAGATATTCCAAGCATTTAAAATCTGCTATAATTGTTAGTTTCATCTATCTCTTGATTGTAATTTCATGCAACTCTTCTAATTTCCATGGGAATAACAGAATCAAGGTCAAAATGGTGTTTGGTTGTTTCCTGGAGGATTTCGTGAGTACAATGAAACCAGGATATGTACTCTAGTACATAGTTATTCAAAAACCTCCAAACTATCCCCACACACACAAAAAAAAAAAACATGTTCGAACAAGTCCTAAAGCGACAAACATTGAAACACTGGATGGTACTGTATGACTGCCATCAGAAACCTATACCTAATTAATAGATGGTGCTTCCAGGTGTCTGATGGTTAGTTGGTTACCGTTAAAGTCTCTCTGGTGATGTGGATTTCTAGTATAGAAACATAAATATAGAAGGGTTTGAGATACCTTTCCAACAGTAAATGCAAAGCATTGCAGTTACTTGCACAGCCAAATATCCCTTTGTCTTCAAAATGTCCTTGTAATGAAAACCATAATGCAACCTTTTCTATATCTCACCTTTCCAAGAAACCCATTGAAGCAACCCCACTTAGTTACTCCACACCTATTTTAACATCATAGATATGAAACCTTGAAAATCCTCAACAAACTACTTTGACTATATATATGTAAAAAATAAAATAAAAGCAGAATAATTCTCTTACAAACCCATGCATATATATATTTCAGTTTTTGTTCTTCAATGGAAATCCTCTGCTTCCTATTGGTTCCTCCTTTTGTTATTCTCAATAAATGCATCTTGTTGCACGGTGGTTGATAGTGATCTAGCTTCATTTAATACCACTTTCTCCAACAAGTTGATGGAGAGATGGAATTTCCACAAAAATAGGCTTAACATGAACCGGTCGACTTGGAAGAAATGGTATTGTTTCTATGTTCTTTGCATATGTATGCACCCGTAAGAAATGAACTGTACATAACACGCATCGTCTTATCTATACAATCAGATAACAGCCATATATGGCAGACAAGTCTCACATTATATCCACCCCCAGTGTTCCTACAATATATTATTACGATGACGTGTTATCCAACACACCAAGCTGAAGTGAAGTAACCCAAAAGAATTTGTTTGTTAGACTAAGACTTTTCTTGTAACTCATGCTTGTTAAAACTAACACCATTTTCTCCCGACTTAAAAATAAATTTAGTTTTTCTCAGATATGGTCAAGTACACTTGGGTTTCATTTCAGAGAACAGCGACGTTTTGATTCTCCATTATGACGTCCAAGTCTTGTAGTGCTCCATGATTTTGACAGTTCAGCTAACCTTTTATGCTTGTTCTTCTTCAGCTTAGTTAGAGCCTTGCCTAATACTTCTACATTAATTGTTATTTGATCTTAGTATTAATGCAACGATCATGCAATTATATATATATATATATATATAGCTGGAAAAGATAGAGTTTATTTGGAATTGGCTGGTTCAATATAAATGAGTTATACAGTTGGCATTAACATGCAACTCTAACATTACTTCTTGATTTAAGCCATTCTCCAAATTTGGAGCATAGTAGACCATGAATATAAATATATATATATATAGGCTATATTTTGAAAGGTTGCATATAAATATCTATTACTATATTCGTAGGAGATGAAATTGCTTAGAATTTAATGCTTCGATTGAAACTCAAATCAAAACTTGATCTTTGTAGTTAAATAGGAAAATATTACAACACCCTTTCTGAGTAGAAGATCATGAATCGTTCTGATAGAAAGGCATTGCCATACGAAGACTGTTTGCTCAGTAGGACAAACCCGCCTAGCATCAAAGTATAAACGTGGCAAAAACACATGTAAATATGAAAAATGATGAACAACTAAACCCTCGAAGAGCCTAAATGGAAGCTTTTACGTTCTCTCTAACTATATTTTTTAAAAGAAACACTGTTGATTTAACAATCAATTAATTAATTTGGAGTGGCAGTGACTATAACATACATATATCTCCTCATCATGCGGTTAGATAATTTGGGTGTAATCTATAATCCAATGATGGCTAATCTCAGCCAATAATGACCAGTTGTTATACTGTGATAAGATGTCTACATTCAGCATTCCAAATCAAAGTAGGTGAATGTTGTACTATAGCCGCCTAACTGTTGAACCAATGCTGACATGATGAATAGTTTTGTTTACAAGTATATAATGAATTGCTTCCCAGATATAGCTTTATGTTGCTTGATTAAATTAAGTTACTTCCAATTTTTATACACAAGGAAGGTATGACAGTTATCATATTCTGCAACCGTGACCTACCACCTAATCTTCTTTCATAAATGGAATATTAAGCTTGTATAATTAAATAGCATCAGTTTAAACATCATTGACAGTTCAAAACCAATTACCCTGTGTCTGTCATTGATAGTACGGTGAAAAATTCAAAACCTCCTTCAACCCATTTGCAAGTTTCTTGTTTCCTTTAATATGACAATTGATATTAAAATTAGGTGGGAAAGGGATAGTTTATCACTCTGCATGCTATATAATTAGTAAATTTTAGTAAATTGCATATGGGAATTCGTAAAGAAGGATTTGAATTGATTTCGTTGAAGCATTGATTCATCTAAATTAGATTGTTATCATAACGATTTGGAATTGTTAAGAGTTGAGAACTGACAAAAGGATCATGTATACTTCTAAATTTGCTTTTCAGCTGCTTTTGTATGATGCGAAAAGCAGGTGTCAGTATCTTCTGCTAATTTGTTATTTTAAGACTAGGGGTTACAAAGACTGGTGAACAGAACATGTCAAATTAATATTCCTACTCTGGAATTAAATCATTTTCTATTCCATTAAACAACAGGTTGATGGATGTGGGTTTCAATGGGTCTTGATGTATTCAACAAAAAGTGTCTTGGATTAATAGGCTTAAAACAAGCCCATTTTATAAACTTCTAAACTCTTCGTTGTTTCCTTCAAATGTTTCCATTTCAAGATGATTTTGCATTCTGAGTGCCCTAATTACATTGCCTAGCTTGCAACTAAATTAGGAATTGGGCCCAACAAGCGATAATTGTGTTGGAGAATTTGACAGAAAAAATATAAGTGATATGGTGCTGCTACACTTTTGGGGTGATGTTTAGGACACCGTATTGTTTAATTAGTCTTAGGACTAAATTATTGTAATACGTATCCCATGTTTGGTGCAACTCAAAAATGGGACAAGATAATTTGGGGTACGTTTTAGTTGGACTATTTGGGGGGTACAATTTGTCCCACGCATAGACTTGGGTCAAAATAGTCCAACCCTCTGTCTTGCGATTGCGATTCCAGATTGCTTACTGGTAGGATTGAATTATCTTATATTTTCTTATGAATTTTATCGTGATTTTAATCCTAATTTAATATTTAAATGCTTAATTTGTGTTCATTTTATGTTTATACTTATGTTTCAGGTTTAAACATAAATATATACTAAAAAGAAAGAAGTTTGATAAAATTTGAAAAGAAAAAAAATGAAATGAAAATGAAAATGAATGAACAAGAATTGTTTCAATTTAGATGGTTCAAATATGCAAAGGTGTTCTTCATTTAGCTTGGAAAAACATGCATCCCTAGGAGATTAAATCATCATGCATATTTGATAGCTAATGCACGTTCCTGCCAGCCGAAATTTCCATGCTGGTGTCTCACAATCAGGTCTAACCAAGGGTTTCTCTCATATGTATACACGCAGGTTTCTCTCATATGTATACACGCGTATGAGTGTGAACAGATGGGGGGCAACTGCTTGCGGCTGGGCGGTGAAGCGTGAAGCGCATATATATTCAGCTAGTTAAATTTTCGCATCCAACAAATATTCAACCACAAGCAGTAACACACGAACTGGCAAGCAGATATTCGCGACCTAGGACGCAAGGCAGACGCTCCTGCGAGGCGCTATTGCTTTCTTCTATATTTTTTAGTCTTCGTATTTATATATCATCTTATTTAAGTTTCAGTATTCAATTGAATTTTCTTTTTTGCATAGTCAGATTTAATTTCAGTACAATTTCAATTTAATTTTGTTCATAGTTAATTAAATTTTACAGTAATACTAATACTTCAATTTAATTTCTTAGTCTAATTTTCATAATTGTTTGTTTAAGTTATAATTTTGGGAATATTAGTCTATGCTTTTGTTTATAATTTGAAATATTTATTTTGAATTTTATGCATGTTAGGTATTCTGAAATTTTTTATTGAAATGTCATTAGCATAGATTTGATAATTTAGATTAGGATTAATTAATTGTTAGGGTTAAAAACTTTAAGTTCCATTGAATTAGAGGTAAATTTTAGTTTGTCATACTTAGTTTATAATTTCCAATTTTACCTTCATTTAATTAATTATGAGTTTCGTTCATTTATTGTCTACTTTGTTTAAATTAAATATGTGTGGCTAGATTATTTAGGGGTTTGGAGATATCAAAAGGATGAAGGGATTGAAATTGTGAGAATGGATTTGAATTAATTTTAAATTGATAC
>JANIMX020000046.1:0-10450 GCA_024582655.2 Erythroxylum kunthianum
AGCCTTGTGGTCTTCATGGAATTTTAATTATAAGAGTATGTCGGCAATATAAATTAAAGTACTGAAGAGAATGGGCTCATAAATTTTTGTTATGGCCTGTTAAAATAGTAATTGAGCAATCTTGAATTCAAATAACATTACAATCCATTGAATATTGAGCATTCAGGATACAAAAGGCCGTCTTTTACCTTTCTGGATCTATGCCCACTTGTCAAAATCCACTCCAAACCTTGTCATAATTCAATAATTAGTGCAACTGAGTATGACGGGGAGTTGTTAAAACAAATTCTGAATTTAGGGAGTGGGTATATTCGAATGGGTGATAATTTAGCGTCTCTTTGACTTTTCCTTCTCTTAGGATCTCCCTTTCACGGTTTATAATTTAATAACCATAGTTGCTGTATAACCTCATAACTAATGCAGCTGTCCAGCTTATTTCGCTCATCAATACTATCGTATAAGTCAGACAAAATTCAAGAATGGGGACAGTAAAAATTTATTCAAGCAAGCGGAGAGTTTAATGTTTGAGAATTTGATGCAAGTAAAATATCTTGCATAGGAGGGGAATAGTAAGCAAGCTGCACTGCACTGCACTGCACTGCAATGCACTACGGCACTACCGAAAAGACAAAGGTTAGTGTACTGTACGTGTTGGACAATACATAGTGAGGACGTGAAAGCTTTTGGGTCCCCACCCTCTTTCTTATACATTCCTTTAGAGCCAGGATTGAGGACGTGAAAGGAGGTGTTGAGTGCGGCGTAATGGTAGGAAACATCTGGTGTAGAAGAATCTAAAAGCTAACGAGCGTTGCGGGACTTGGACTGTGAAGTCCTGGGCTAGGCTGCTGCAGGTATCAGTCAGATCTTGGAACTGATGTGCTTATAACCACTTGGGGTATTGGGCTCTTTACGAGATACCTTCCAAGAATTTATAAAGAAGTAGACACATAACTCGATCTTGGATATTAAAAATAAAAATAAAGATTAAACCAAATTTGTATTCAGATATCAGAAAACAGTCGAACTAAACGCAAGGAATCAAAGGGTGTGCTCAAACGCCACTCCTTTTGCTTTTTGCTGAGTGCCCTTCCCTTCCCCGCCTTTTCTCTATTTACTCGCACATTTGCCAAACCCCAAGTGCATGATTTTGCTTCCATTTCAATAGAGATGAGACTGAAAACGCCATCACTTTCTGAGGATAAATTCAATGCAGCTCCCTCATTGACATATTTCACATACATAGGCCTATCCTTGAATCGATCCAGCTCTTCTGGAATCCGAACCACTCTTTCAAGACCGGGAGATGATACCTGAGGTTAAACATACCCTTTTAGACCTTAGCAAATTAATGCTAGTATCATACAAGTATCAATTGTAAAGCATTGCTATATTAAACCACATGTATCTATCAATGAAAAAGCAGGGATCAACCTAAGGACCAGAAGCCATACAAAACATAACATTTGAGATTAACATGAGAAAAGGGGAAAGAGAAAGAGATCCTTTGGGCATCACCAAATTCATCCGTGATTAGTAGAAGTTATCGTCCTTCTCTGCACTAACTAGTTCTGAAGACAAATTAAGTGTGTAGGGAACTAGTTACAAAAGCTTCACCTCTAGAGTTATATTGTCAGGAATAGTTTTAGCAAGCTCTGCTTCATCCAACCGAATTCTATAGGTTGTTGAAAAAGCTTCAATATCTTCCATGTTTGGGGAGCCAGACCTTCGATGTTATAAATTAAACCCAAAAAGTTATTAGCATAAGGATAACAACTTACAAAGAAGAAAAAGAAACAGATGATAGAAAAGACTGCCAGAAACAATGAAGAAAGGAAATATGTATCCAAATAAGTAGTAGATATAAAATTGCCTTGGCCACAGTACATTTATAAGGACTAGTGATTGTTTAGACTAGTTATTAATTGGTTGCTAGACAAACTTTGTCTACTTTACAAACATTGTCTAAGTTAGGGAAGTGAATTTATAAGGTTCAAGTAGATGCATATGACAGTTTTGATCGTTTGAAGAATAGAATCTGCAGATACAAACAACATCGAGAAAGACTTTTAACATACTGAAATTTCTCCAAACAACCAAATATAATTATCAAGGTTCTGAGATTGCTAACGCTCAATATCAGAAAAGGAACAAGAGATACACAATTTGTTACAAAGAGAGGAACAATTGGAAGCAAATAACATATTCCCATGAAAGAAATACTCTGTTGGTAAGAAAAAAAGCAAAAACAATCTAGCCTGCAAGTTATGAACTAATAATTTGTATTGTATCAAAGTCAACTTCTTTTTCCATCATCAAAAGAATTAATGGGAAGGAAAAACTTTAACATAACATTCTCTCTTTGGCGAAAATTTGAAAAAAAAATAAACTTGAGACATTGTTTTGACATTTTGATTACAATAGATGCATCCAAAACCCATTTGGTAGAAGATGAGAACAGATAGCATCTCATCTGTTGACTTTTGACTTTTGGGAGGAAGATTAGTAGAAAACAAAGTGTGATGCAACAGACAACAAATTTAGAGAGATAATGGAACAATCACTAGTTTCATGATTAGAAGTTACAACAACTCAACAAGACTTCTTTCCACCTGATCCCTGCTTATAATTTACAACATTTGTATTATCATGATATATCAACAATTGAAGAACTTTATTTGAAACACTATCTAAATTCTCAAAACAGCATAATCATGTAGGGGGTTGATGAGAACAGACATCATTCATCTATGCAAATGCAATTAGATATTCTTACTTTTTAGTCAGCCTTTCAATCCGCACTCGAATGGTGGAATTTGACAATGTCTTAAAAGCATATATTTTCAGCTCGCCATCAAAGGATGAGCAAACTTGTTCGGCTATTGCTAACGCTTCTTTGTCCCACCAAGTCCCAGCAAGGGCAATTCCACCTCCTCCAGCTCCATCCCCAACCTTCAGGAAGCAGGAAAAATAGGTGACCGTACTGTCTAATTACACCTATAAGACTAAGGACACAAGAAACCCTCACAGAAGCTTACATAGAGCTCTGCTTCATCTTCCAGTAACTCATCGTCGAAATCATCATCTCCACCATCCATCAATGTTTCTATGTGATCAAGATTTCACTTAGAAGGCTGGCATATTACTGTAAAAGTTTTTGCATGTGAAAAAAACAAGTGCGAAAGAGAGGAAAGTAGCATCACAGAGACTGCATTGTTCAACCATTAGTTCTGCAAGTAAAATAATCCTTAAGGATCCACATTAGCAAGTTATATCATTTGAATCACATAATTATGTGATATATACTACCATATGGATTCACATTCCTACTGAATCACGATATGGTTTTTGATGAATTAGAAAATCTATATAAGACTAAACTTGCTTGTTTAAAACGTGGAATACAAATACTTAACTGGGTTTGCTGACAATCAAAGAAAAAAGGTTTGCAGCTTAACCCAGAAGCTCATTAGCTAAGATTTTAATGAGAACCGCCAAAATGACAATAACAAAACTTCAGTGATAAGCAGTTGCTGATAAGTTGGACGCCCCTAATTCCTTAAGATCATCATAAACAATAGTACAATACGAAACTTATCTTATTAATGTTTCATGTCATAAACTATCTGAAATATTTTTTTCATCCTCCAAACTTTTCGAAAACTAAAATTAATAACTTTACCACCTTAACTGTATTAACTATCTTAAGAAGAAAAAAAAGATCAATGAAAAGAAATCAGATTTTTTTCATCATTCAAAATATAAAGTAAGAAAAGAAAAATAGAAAGAGAACAGAAGGAAAGAACTTTAGCCTCGCGGTAAAGAGCATAAAGAGGACAGCCAATGAAAGTACCATCTTCAAAGTCGTCAAAAAGAAGAAGATCTTCTTCTTCATCGTCATTATCAAAAGATACTTCTTCACCTAATGAAGGCTCGAGAGTTGGTTCAATCTGCAATTTTCTTTTCCTGGCACGAAGTAGACAAGGCTTAACTGGAATTTGATGAACTGGGTATGTCCAAAACGGAAATCGGTAGATAAGGTTTGGACTAGAAGGCCTAAAGGAGAAAGCATTAATTGTTGGAACCGATACTATACCAACTCCGGAGTTCCAACTTGATACTAGCTCCATAATTTTCAGCTCTAGAGAAACCAATAATAAATAAATAAATAACAAAGAAAGTATTGAACTTAAGCTTTTGGGATTCCCTATTGAAGTGAATACAAAAAAATGAATGCAAATTGCCCGGAGACGGAGAAATGGTTCTGTTGCCTCTTACAACGGGTGGCAAGAGGGGGTTGCCGTGGAGCTTTAGACAGCTCGGCATAATTTCTACTTCATGGCTTTCGGGCCAAACGCCGTCGTCCGTGCGAACTTTCTAGCTTCTAATTCATAAAAATCTTCATAATCATTGGAAATGTCCAAAATACAGTTCAATTGAGAATTGAGATAACAAATAATATACCTAAACTAATAAATTGTATAATTTAAGATAAATTTGAAAACCTAAATAAATATATCATACACTTTGAAATTGAACATTTATGAGAGTTACTATATATTTTGAAAAACAATAATTCTGACCTATTATGGTTTATTATAATTATTTTTATAAAATGTTCAATAATATATTTATAAAAATGAAACTAGTATAACTAATTAAATATCCAATAATACAATGAGGTTTAATCTTTTACTCACATAATTCCAAACTAATATTTTGTCCAATATTCTTTCAAAAATAAAGCTAAAATTGTATGTGATATAAATGCTACATTAATATGAAAATATTTAACGAAAAAAAAGTTATAAGCTTAATTTTATTTTATTAGAAAATATAAATATAAATAAAATTGAATTTCAATCAAAATGTGTTATGGTTTTTGAAAGAATAATTCTTAGAATTTACGACTAAATCTTGAAATTATTCATTTATTATTTATTTTCTAAAATTTTAATAATTTTAATTAAAAATCTGTGTTCCTTATTCTATTATATATTAAAAATTCAACAACTTATTTAGACCTTAAATTCAAATTCAGACATGAATCTAAATTCTAACAAATTAAACTTCTTAATTTTTGTGTGTTTTGACAACTAGTAAATATTTCTCCTATTTATCTTACATCACATTTACTTAACAATAAATAAAACTATGATTATTTGAGAGTTTAAAATGTTTTTTGGTTTATAATTAGCTTAGTAGCAAGTGTAGTAGATATTATATAGAATATATATATACATCTTAAATATATTATTCTCTATCGCAACCTAATTTTTCAAGAAATTTTATTCATTATATCTTCAATTCAAAGGTTACAAATTAATGTCCCTAAGTTCAAATGGGTAAATATTTATTAAAGGTAATGAAATTAAATATACAATATTTTAAAATGATTGATACTATAAAATTAAGGCACATAAACATAAAAAAAACTAATGAAATTAAATTTACCATATTTAAATGAATTTATTATAAAACTAAAGTACATATAATTTAGTTCTTTCAATTCAAGTAAATTTGAAATAATTGGGTATAGTTCACTTTGATTCTTAATCTAAATATTATAAAATATTCAGAATTGTACAAACTTACAATTCAATTTAAAATTATCCCTTCAGTTATTTTATCTTGAATCATATTGGAATAACATTTATGTTCATTAACTGATTGGCCCATGTAAAAATACCAACACCTAATATAACTCCACTAATTTTCGTCCAAAGCCATTTTGATATGAAAAATTGTGTTATAGCCAAGACAATAACTTCAAAAGAATTCGAAAACTAATTAGATCAATTGCATTAAGAGTTAACTTTTTAGTGTAAAAATATTTTTGTAATAATATTTATCAAAAAAGCGTTGCTTGCATTAATCATGTCAACAAAAAGCGCAGCTGATCATGTGACAATTTTGTCATATACAGTCTTTCACATTCAATCTCATAAATGCTAGATGAAATATCAGAACAGATGCTTCCTGGAAAGGAACCCCATGAATATGTCGATACCATTTCCCACAGGACATCAACTAATTGGCAATATTTTGAAATTCGATTCGTGTAAACTAAAGTATAAAAGAATAACCAATTACAAAGATGTAAGAGACTGAGTGGTGATAATTGAAGGCGGTGAAGTAGAAGTTGAATTATCTGTCCAGTTCTTTTCACCCCAGTGCCATAGCATGCTTTCCCAGAAACAGAACTCCTCGAAGCAAGTTTCCAGACGTTTGTCTTTTATCTTAATCTTCCAATGCCCATCAGTATAATTGTCTTTCTCAGCTTGTCTCCGATCCCACTCTAATGCTGCCTTCTGCTTTGACCTAAGCAAGCAGTACTTATGTAGGTTTTCTGGCATGGCATCATGCACCTTCCACCATGTTCTGTGAGCAACATCACTAGCGAACTCCTGCAGAATGTCCACATTCCAGTTGCAGTCATAGTCCCTGAAGCACAACCATGGTTTATAACCCAAATAGTGGATCACGTAAAGGATTGGAGGATCAGCTCCAAAGAGATTAGTTTTAATTTGTTTCTTCTCCTCCTCATCACCTTCCCAATAGTGTTTCAAGAAGTTCATGTGTTTAGGGATACGGTGCCACCATGTGAAGATCTCGTTCAAATACCCCTGGTCCCCGCCATTGTACGACTCAATCTCATTTATGTGATCCATTAACAACTGAAATGTACAATTTAATGGTTCAATTACCATTACACCCGAGTTGAACAGGGTAGCATTATTCCCTATAGCAGTTATTTCAGGCATCTCAAACAAGAAATCAATATTTCTCAGTATAAGCAGGTCTGCATCAATGAATATAATCTTGTCATACTCTGTCAACTGCCACAGACGAAACTTGCTGTAATTCCATTCATTATAAGCATCTTTTTCAGCTTTTGGGTTTCTAATTCTTTTGATTATATGAACTTTCCAACCTGCAGCCTCTAAACCTCCCCTATGATACTCACTAATTGAGTCATCAACCAGTATGACAAGATCACGAGTTGAACCAGACATGCGAATGCTTTGAGCGGCCACAATGGCTCCGCAAACATACACATGTGCTGAGTGCAAGATTGTTGCATAAGCTTCCCTGTTCGCTCGTCCTGAGTAGAAATGTTCTGTTGGGAAAATATTCAGTAAGATTGACTTCAGAGTTTTACTTAATAAAACCAGAACACTATTCAAAATCAGGATCACAAAACCCAATGTCTCTCAAATAGTTTAACTGATCATTCAAAATGCATTATGCTTTTGGATCTACATCCCTAAAGAAGTAGCCACATACCTCAGACTCCTACTTCCATCCACATTGTCAAGCAGATAAGTGTTAATTTAACTAGCTAAGAAAAGCTAATCTCACTAAAGACAAAGAACCTATTGCAGCATAAAGCCCCAAGGGACAAAATCAAGACCAATCATATTCCAATGTACAACAAGAAGAGATGAAATAACAGGGAAAAGGGCCCTAAATAAAATATAAGGAGAAATGATAAAAGTTAATTGACTGACCTTTAGCTTTCAGTGGAACTGCAAGTTCACACGACCCTACTGGGAGTTGTAGCTTTGCTCTCAATGTATTGAGATCAGGTTCATACAACCAGACATTGCCTTCATGCAAAATAAGTTCCTTGCAGGTGAACAAATTTGGGGTTGGTAGGCAATCAGTCACCAAGAGCACAAGCACTGGATGATAGCTTTTAGCTGAAGCAGCAACCCTTGCTGCAGCTAACTGCAAGTGTAAACGGGCTACATCTCTTGACCATCTCCCTGCTTGGTTGCATGGAAGCTTAACAGCAATAAGATCAATCCGTGGTTTTCCAGGAACTTTAACACTGGGTAAAGAAGGACAAGTTGGAACCTCGAATGCTTCATCTTCATCTATCCATTCAGGGTATAGGGATTCCCACGTTATATTTTTTGCTGCATGCTTCAGGTTCAGAACAACATGCTCAATATCTGGTAGGAACAGGCCCCAGTTATCAATCTCACTGGAATTAAAATTTAACAAGCCAATTCCTTGATAGTCTTTAGTGTCATTAAGTCTGTCGATAATATCCGAAATCTGGTCCCAATCGATCTTAGAAGTTGAGGTATAACGAGGATCCGAAGCAACACCATCCCTCACAAAACTCGCCCTGATTGCATTGAAATTTCAATTTCAACATAACACAAAGATACGAAAAATGGAATTCATTCAGAAGACTCGTCAAAATTACAAGATATGCGCATACTCTTATAGTTATAGGCAACGGGTAAGAACTAATTGGAAACCCCATTAAAGAAAGAAACAATTGACAATTAAAATTAGAATAATGTAAATTATAGCGTACCGGGCAACGGAGGAGGAAGGATGATCTGCAACGTAGACAGGTGGAGAATGGTAGAGTGTAACTAAAGTCCCCAATGCAATGATTAGAAGCACAAGCTTCAAAGTAGAAATCCTGCAAATAAGATTCTTATATTGAAAAGGAAACTGGGGGGCCTTTTCATCATCTCTAAGATCTCTATCTCTTGACAAGAACCTCCTTCCGCCCTCTTCACTGTATGTCAGAATTGCATAAATCACTCATACCAAGAACTTATACAACAAACAAACAAAAAAAAAAAAAGTGATTTCGTAAACTAGGTCATGATCAGATCACTAAAACAACACAACTGAAAAAGAGAGAGAAGAGAGGGACAGACCAAGTAGTAGAAGTAGAAGAAGTGAGTCGGTGTCTGGGCTCAACAGAGCTGGGGGAGGTGGCGCCTCTCATTGTTTGAGGAAGCTTGCGTGCCTTCTACTTCTCTCTCAATTTTTTTTTTTCACCTGCTCATTGTTTATGTTATTATTTCACAACCAAACTTCAATTTGCTACCTCACTTAGTGAGAGAGAGATTGGCGTGTGTCTGGGAATAAATGAGCTGTGGAAATCTCAACCCTTCAGATTCTTTTTCTGTGTTTTTTATGAGCTAGAGCGAGAGGGCCGGTGGCGTACTTTAAGACACGAAAATCAGACGACTTTGATTTTGGTGTTACTTTACTTCTCCATTTTCTAAATACATATATATATGCTCAAGCTTAACACGCCTTTTTTATTAATCTTATACAAATTAGATTTAGTTATTTGAATGACAGAGACAGTAGCATTTGGGTAAGTCAAGGGTAGTGGGGGGGGTTTGGTGGGTGTGAGCTTTTCAAATGAAAGGGTAGAAGCTTATAGTTACTAATCATCATGACTCATGGATTGGTAGAAGACTTTTTAATTATATCATGATGAAAGCATATAATAAATATAATCATAGTGATGAGCATTATTAATTTATTATGCAACTGGGCATCGAGGAAGTGCCCATCATCGAAGGAGGACTCTGTAATCTGTACCCAATCCGGTGGGTACAACGGACTACCAGGTTCACAACAAGTTAAGAAATATAATAACCTCTTTTTAATATTTAAATTCAACAACAAATTTTGTATAATTCATTTTTTATTTTCATAATTTATGAAACTATAAAATTTTCATTTCATTTTTTTCATAATAATATTTTATTATTAATTAAGTGATAATATTAATTACTAATAATAATTTTTTATTTTTTATTTTCAAATTTAAAATAAAAATATTTTAAAAACTTGTTAATTATCTAATAAATATACTAAATTTAAAGTATTCCAAAAATACCTAAAATGTTAATAATTATTTGTTAATTTTAAATATTTAATTATGATAATATAACTCATTTAACAATTAAAATATATTTTAATAAATAAATATTCTTTTATCATAAAATTAAAATTCATTATTTATTTTTTAAACAAAAAATATAATCAATTTATTATAAATATTTCTTAATAAATATTTGATAAGAGATTCAAATAAAATTAATTATTGAACTAATTTATATTTAATATTTTATTATTAATAACAAAAAGAGATAATGATTTTGTCATTGAACTTTGTCTTAATATTAATTTTAGAGAGTGTTTGGTTGAGCTGATTGGGGTAGCTAATAGCTGATTGGGTCCTAATAAGTTCTTTAGTCTTGTTTGATAAAATACTCAATTAGCTGTTGATAGTTAATTGGGAGTCAATAAGCTCCTTATTGGAAAAAAAAAACTTCACTTTGGCGCTTTTTCTAATTAGCTGATGTTGATTATCTTTAATACCCTTTAAATTTTATTTTATGTAATAGATTGATTCCTAATTCATATTTAAAAATTAACCTACCATAAAAAAAGAATATAAATTCATAAATGCTTTCTTTTTTGTTTATTTAATAATAATTTTAAAATATAAAAATATTCAAATTAATATAAACATAAATATATATATATATATACATACATACAAATACATAATTATTGAACAGTTACATTATGTATTTTATACAAATACATAATTATCTATCATTGACAAAGTAAATTATTATTTAACCAAAAAAATTATTGTATTTACTTATTTTAATCT
>JANIMX020000046.1:136376-150546 GCA_024582655.2 Erythroxylum kunthianum
ATATGATGAATTTGTTGGATTCTCAATGGTCATAAACATGAAAAGGGAGCAATTATCTTCCAAGAATAAAGAGACTTCTTATCTTCTATTCCTCTTCCTCTTTGCTTGCATTGTACTCACTTCGTGCATAATTGATATTGTTATTATTGTCAGCATAGTAAATCTCTTCACCCTCACGCACATCTCTATCATTGTTGTCTTTTTGCATAGACAGTTTCTTTCTCTCCCTCACTTACCTTTGCACCTACATAATAAAATAATAATTTATAATTTTTATTAACCTTATTTTCCATAAATAAATCAAATGAAAGTACGTTTTTTTTTATTACAAAGTTCATAATATGCATATCTAAATCCAAAAAACACAGACAAGCTGAATTATTTTCTGAGAAATCCACAAAAATATTAATTTCGTACAAAAATACTTCAAAGTTGCCCTTTTCTCTTTAACTCATCTTTAATGTATCCTCTTGTATGTTGTTATATGTTTTCCTTCTGTTGCTATAGAGAGATTGGCTTCTAGAACTGTTGCTGCTTTCAAAATCAATAGCTTCATATATAACAAAAAGAAGATAATGCATAGGGATTTCTATCCGCTGATTTTTCTTCCAAATCGATAACTTCGTATATATCCCAAGGAAGAGACCAAAGTCTAAGGATTAGTTTCCTTTTCAGCCGCTAATTTCTCTTTGTCCCTTCAATCACTAATGATTTCAATAAAAATTAGAATTAGGGATTAAAAATGTGTGTTGTTTGGTCTGTAGTCTTTCTTTATTCCTTTTAGTGGTTAATTTTTTTTAAAAGAATTGAATAAATTTTTATGGTTAGGGATTCATTTAGGATTTTTTATTATTTAGAAATTTGTATAATAACTCACTTATTAAAAGATTAAATTGGTCTTTAAACTATATTATAATTCACATGGATTATTGAAAATTTTAAATTATTTGAATACCCAACCCAAGTAATGAATTTTAAAGTTTGGGTATTGATACGAGGACAAAGTTCAAACTAACATGACATAGATCTTTTTTTGTTAAGAACATAGAAATCAAAATCCCAAAGTCGAACGAAGCACGAAACGTAGCGTTTCGATTTTTCTCCTTTGTTCTTTATTGAAGCATTATCAACCTGATCCGATCCGAACCGAGTTTCTTCGCTCCCTAGGCCGAAACTATCCAGAATCCTCCATAACCGCAAGAAGACCAGAGATTTCTCTTTTCCTGTGACGGTCAATCTGGGTGGCTTGATCCTACAAACAGAGACAAAAAATGGTGGTGGTATCGGCTGCACGTGATTACATAAATCGGATGTTGCAAGACATCTCCGGCATGAAGGTTCTAATTCTCGACTCCCAAACGGTGAAATCCCCTATCTTCAATTATGCGAGATTTTTCTTTACTTTCTCCTGTTGAATTAAATGAGCCCTTAGCATATATTACCTTAAGTGTGAGACGGATGTGAAGTAATGTAATTAAGCAGGTTATTTAGGTTTTTTGGAATTAGAAGGTTTAGGATTATGAAATTATTCTATTGATCCTTTTTATGTTGGTGATTTCCAGGTCAGTATTGTGAGTGTGGCCTATTCGCAGTCAGAGCTTCTCCAAAAGGAAGTATTTCTGGTTGAATTGCTGGATTCAATTTCCAAGTCTAGAGAATCAATGTCACATCTCAAAGCAGTATACTTCATACGTCCCACTTCAGAGAACATTCAGCAGTTACGGCGTCAGCTTGCTAGTCCTAGATTCGGAGAGTATCACCTATGTGAGTTCATAGATTATATATCTGTTTTGGCCTTAAGATGCAAGATTTATTAGTTTGACTGTCTGATTCATAGTGTTCACTCACGTTCGTTTTTATGCTGGCTTCGTAGTTTTCTCCAATATGTTGAAGGATACCCAGATTCATCTTCTGGCAGATTCTGACGAGCAGGAAGTTGTCCAGCAAGTTCAGGTAAACTCATTGTTTATCATCACTTTCAGTAAACTTAAGGGAACTTGAAAATTGTCCCTTACCATTATTAAAGGAGGGCGTTTTTGTTTCACAAACTGACTGAAGAGGAAAGCAACCTCTGGCAATCGAGGAAGATTCAATGAGACATACCTACAGTCTGTTCTAGCTCAGAAACATCCAATATGGTTTCAATCAAAACTGCACTGCCTTGGATTTATCCATCTTAGCAACATTTGAGTTGCATGCAGAAAGATAGGACCTTGTATGACAATATTTCTTATGCAAAATTTTCCAAAAAATATTTCTTATGCAAACATTTTGATGCATAAAGAATTGTTCTACATACAATGATGTAAGGGATGCAATTAAATAAAGAAGGCATGTTTTCACTTGTGCTAAGTCGAGGACAATTGCATCTGGGTACAAATTCCATTTTGAAATGTGGAAAGGTCCATTATATTTGGCATAGATGGATATTTGTAGTCATTTTGCATCTATTCTCTGCTATAGCAACATTTGTAAAACTTTCTTTTTTTTGCTTCTATATTTTTTAATTGTCTACCTATTCCTACATTGGATTGGAATTGACCTTTTATATTATTACTAAATTGATCCTGCAGGAATTTTATGCAGACTTTGTTGCAGTTGACCCTTATCATTTCACCTTAAACATTCCTTCAAATCATGTATATATGCTACCAGCAGTTGTAGATCCCTCGGGTTTACAGCACTTCTGCGATAGAGTTGTCGATGGTATCGCAGCAGTTTTTCTAGCATTGAAACGAAGACCTGTTATTCGGTATCAAAGGACTTCTGATACTGCCAAAAGGATAGCGCAGGAAACAGCTGTGAGTAATAGTTTAAACTTTACCATTCCGTAGACATAATTATTTTTGGAACAGAAACCAACTGCTAAGTTTGAAGCCATATGTTTTCATATTTTTCATATTTTAGAATCTGGCAGAGGATAAATTATGCATGAAAAACCTATTCTGCTTAAATGAATGATATATATAATCACTATGTTTTTTTATCTCTGCTAAGTGAAGGTACTATATGTGTCCCATATGTCTACTCTGATAGAAATTGATTTCTTATTTCATTAATTTTTTGGGTGTGACAGAAGCTAATGTACCAGCAGGAGAGTGGCCTTTTTGATTTCAGGAGAACTGAAATTTCGCCTCTGTTGCTTATACTTGATCGGAGGGATGATCCTGTGACACCTTTACTGAATCAGTGGACATATCAGGTGTGTTTTTATGACTATTATACCTGAGCTTTATTATGTTAATACACGAGGTATTACTTCTATTTTACCTTTGACACTACACTGATGGTCTGCTTCATGATTATGTTCCTTTGATTTGTAGGCCATGGTTCATGAATTGATAGGTATTGAGGACAACAAAGTAGATTTGAGAAGCATTGGTAAATTTGGGAAAGATCAACAAGTTAGTTGCTTCCTTCTTGTTTTGGAGATACCTGAAAGAAGTTACACATTGGTACTTATTTTTGCCTCGTGTACTTACAGGAGGTTGTACTTTCATCAGAGCAAGATGCCTTTTTCAAAGCCAACATGTATGAGAATTTTGGAGATATTGGAATGAATATAAAGCGAATGGTGGATGAATTTCAGCAAATTGCTAAAAGTAATCAAAACATCCAAACAGTTGGTTAGTATCGTACATCATTGAATGTGGAATACGTTACTCTTTTGAGATAGTTTGCCCATCGCTAAACAGTACGATAATGTGAGCTTTTCCAGAAGACATGGCAAAACTTGTTGAGAACTACCCAGAGTATAGAAAGATGCATGGCAATGTTTCAAAGCATGTTACACTCGTAACAGAGATGAGCAAGATAGTTGAAGATAGAAAGCTCATGTTAGTCTCACAAACAGAGCAGGAGTTAGCTTGTAATGGTGGACAAGGGGCTGCTTTTGAGGTGCAGATATGTCTTTATTTCTATCCTCTTGTATATTCTCGCCCCATCATATGAGTTATACGATAATTTGATGAATTTACAGTGGGCATTACATATCCTTACTAGTGCATGAGACTTTTGTGAAACTCATAAGGAGACATTTGCAGATGTGCATGTGATGACCAAAACCTTTTCCTTCTGTTCTCTTGCAGGCTGTGACGAATTTGTTGAACAATGAAAATATATCTGATATTGACTGTCTACGCCTGGTGATGCTATATGCTCTTCGCTATGAGAAAGAAAGCCCTGTTCAATTGATGCAGCTTTTCAACAAACTGGCTTCTAGATCTCCTCAGTACAAGCCTGGGGTAATGTTTTAAATTAGATCTACCTTCCCGAGATTTAATTGCTTTTCTTGATGCCTTTCCTTAATACTAATATTCCTTGCAACTCTTATTTGCATCCTATACTATTCTTGTTGTGGACCCTGGCTTAACATGCAACACTTTCCTGTTACTTGTGATGTTTAAGGAATCACTGTTTACAATAATTTGAAGTTGTCATTGGTGATGATTTCATTGTTCATCGCCCTAACCCTATCAAGTCTCATGGTCTTGTATTTGATTATTTCATGTCAACTGGATAAGTCTTCACTTGGTTGTAACTTTTTTGGAACATTTGGTCTTCCAATTAGATTCAATCATATGACAATTGTTTTGAGATGGCCTACATCTACTGCTGTTGCTACGTCTTCTCACAAACTGGTTTTTGTTTATTGTTCATCTTGAAAATGGCAGCTTGTGCAATTCCTCCTGAAGCAAGCTGGTGTGGATAAGCGAACAGGGGATCTTTATGGGAATCGAGATCTTCTAAATATTGCTCGGAACATGGCTCGTGGATTGAAGGTTGGGGTGATAAAATTATGTTTGTTTCTTCATCTCTATTGGGCATTTATTTGTAACTTTTGGCTTTTCTGGCTTTTCTCTTTAGGGTGTTGAGAATGTATACACCCAGCACCAGCCTCTCCTATTTCAAACTATGGAAAGCATAATCAAGGGACGATTGAGAGATGTTGATTACCCATTTATTGGAAATCACTTTCAGCAGGGAAGGTTGGAACTATAAGAAATTGAAAATTCTGGCTATTCTCATTTGTAATTCTATAGTTTGTTGTGGGTGTCAGTCGATTACAACATTAGACATGTAACATTTGGTGTGTTCTAGAGTTTTAAGTAGGCATCATTAATTACTCAGGTAATATGGGGTTATGCATTTAGCATGCTTAGTTCAGTACTTTGTCTGAATGGGATGACTCAGGTAATATGGGGTTATGCATAATAATGCATTTAGCATACTTAGTCCAGTACTTTGTCTGAATGGGCATAATTGAGCTACATATTTGTTTGATCCTTTCAGCTTCAAGTCTTTCTTCATTCAACCTTTTTTTTCTACAATTCTTCATTAAACTTTTAACATGCCACAACAGGCGTGAAACTGTTTTGCTCGTCACTGCTGTTTCAGAGATGCAATCTTTTTGTGTTAAAAATCAAAGCTAGACATAGCAATGAAGTTCAAATGGTTGTAGTCCTATGTTTGGCTTATATTAAACCAACGGAAAACTATTACTTCAATAATTTGAAAAACTAAAATGAAATGGAAGGACTATTAGTTTGAGTTTATAAATTTAGGCTGAAATTGTAACCAAGCCTGAGGATATTGTAGAATTTTGTGATTAATTTCTTGTTTGTTTATGGTTTGAATGTAACATTTCAATTGGAGAGTAAAAAAAATTTATTGATACGATTCAGCCTCTTGGGTTTTTTTTGTGGAATTATGTTTTTTAACATTTTTGCAGACCGCTAGATGTGGTTATCTTCGTTGTTGGCGGGACAACATATGAGGAGTCGCGATCTGTTGCTCTTCAGAATGCCAATAATTCTGGGATACGTTTTATTCTTGGTGGTTCTGTAATCCTCAATTCTAAGAGGTAAAATATTTGTTATCACTGTTAATTCCAGCAGGCATGTTTGCTGTGACCACTCTGATTATCTTTATCCTGCACATGGATGTGATGCCATACTCTGGCTTAGAGTTCCAATCATAAATCCTAATTTCCCTCCTTAAATCATCTATACTTTGAGGAATTAATTGGATCAGATGTGCATCAATTTAGTTAAGTTTGGCATGAATAATGTACTCGGCTTTCACTGGCCCATTGGCTGCATGTGTGGAGTATCTTCTAAAATGTCAACCCTAGATCATGGGTATATCCGCCAATGCAATTATTCTTGAGTTCCTTTTTAAAGCAGTCTAATGATTAGGGCGTAGATCTATTTAGCAAATAATTAAATTATTCAGGTTAGATGTGAGGAGTGCTAGTTGACTTCATTGGATATATGTTTGCTTGTTTGACAAAAATGCAGATTTCTAAAGGACCTAGAAGAAGCGCAGAGGATATCTCGCTCAAGCACCAATGCGGTTTGAATTTAAATATCCACATCAGACGTAGTTATGCGAGAGCCATGTAAATAATTGTTTGAGGCTTAATAGGAGGATCATGTTCAGCTTATGACTAGAAGTATATAGTCGTTTCTTGGTTGCGCCTGTACCTTACGCGGAGGTAATAGCCCGGTAGATCCTGATCCAATTTATGGGAGTGAATACGAAGTCTTAGCAAGGACTCAGCAACTGAACCAGATTTTGCTTCCCATATCCAGATTCTTAACATCACTGTCGAATTTGTACCAAATTTTTGGACAATTATGCCATGAAAATGTAGCTACACGCTAGTCATTTAATTACATCTTCGCTGCTCTGTTGGGTGTAAGAAAGAATTGGGGTTTCATACAGGAAATGAGTTGTTTGCAGAGTCTTGATGTTTGACTTTTTTTATGTGAATTTTGGCTTTACATAAAAATGTAATTTTCGTATTGTGGAAATTTGGAGATGGACTTCCTCGCTTAAAGAATGATTGCAAGCTTATCATGCTTTAAAAGCATCCATACGCATATCCTTGCATCCAATACGAGTTAAGTGGCAAGACGAAAATTGCAGCATACATATTCACATCCATGCATGGTGAATGGCAGATAGTGAATTAGTAACTTCAGTTGGTTGGTGGTTTTGTTAAGTCTGACAGGGACCGGGTGTCGTGCCATTATTTTTGGTGGAATAGAAGCTAGAAAGATTTACCATCTAAGACAGAAGATTTGCACTTGAGATAGCCTCGGTTGGATATTTTTTGGCTAAGCAAAATCCTGCCAGGTTTAAGGTAATAGGTGACTATATATGTAACCATAGGCTAACTATTAGTTCAGACATGTTGCCCCCACTAATGGTAACTTGGGAAAAGTGGACCACCCCTAGATTTTGGTTGCGGTTGCAGTTGCAGAAATCCTATTAATCAACACAACCTTTTTGCAGGATGTAATCATACAGGTGAATAGAAACTGCGTTGTCAGTATACTTTTTTGAGTTATCTGCAAATAGATATTCTCTCTCATTTCAGGAGTACCCTCCCAGTATATATATATATATATACACTACCCTCTATATGGTATATAGCCCCTATATCCCCACCCACGTCTCTTCGAAATGCATAATTTCCAGTTAAAAATTGTGGAGTTAATTAGCCCGTGTAGGCGTTATAAATCAACGGCGTGAATGGCTGGGCCTGCGACACGACGCCCTACCTCCTCTTGTTCTATTCTATACACTATTGTCATAATTGCTGGAAAGGTGTAGGTAAAAACACTTGTCCTGTTCGCTTTCAACAGGACCGTACGCAAAACCATACCCTGTAAAGGATATGAAGACTTGTTATTATTGTTGCTGCTCATGTCGATTCCACACAAATTAAGGCTTCGCTAATGATATGCCTGCGACTAAATTAAATTTAAACTCTTTTTCACAAGTCTCAGTCTGTGAAGTGGTAATCAGCTGAAATTATAGACATTTGACTAAACAGAGACAACAGCAAGATGAAGATTTACAACAAAAGATCAAAGAAATAACCGAGTAAAGATAACATCTTTGGTTGTGGGACCTTCACTAAGCTTTCACATTAAAGTCAAGAATTGACATTTCACTTATATCGCTAATCTATTGACTTTAATGCTTCAATGATAAAATGTCATTTAAAATAATTAATGTATAGTTAATTAAACTTTCATTACTTCACCTTTCTGGAAAAAGGCAAAGTTATGTAGCCATAAATATAAGGTGTAGGATGTGAAGATAATTATTTCTCCTCCCCAGTTCTACAAAATTTGAAACATTGAGAGTAAACTTATTGAGCTCAATCTTTAACTTTTAATTTATTCCCAATAATAACAATTTGTTAATGTGATAACCTCACCCCTTCCATAGTGTTACCTGCTACCCAAGTAATTTCTTCTCTCTAATTATATAAAGGTATGTGTAATTCATGGCATTAATTTAATTGATTAAACTATGGACGGCCATAGCGTCAAGAAATGAAAACTAAGATTTCTCCGCAAGCACTCCGACAGGGACTTTTTTGCATTTTAATTATGTTTAAGATCATTCTGTGTTGGCATTCTTATCATTTTGCTTTACCTACTTTGTGTCTAAAGTAAAGAGCATTATTGTAGCTTCTCCTACTTCCATCATTCTAATCTAACCATAATCCATGTACTGATAAGAAGAAGAAGTTCACATTTTAATAATGCATATTGTTTCTTGGTTCAAATTCTAATCACTCATGACTTGATATTACAAGATGAAATCTTTTTACAAGAATGAAGGTGAACATATACTCAAAGACCATGTATTAGCTAGTAAGCAACCATTACCAAAACAAGTTCTTCGTTCAGAGAAAACGTTGATATGCCTTCCTACAATGTTTCATAGTAAAACTCGAAAATCCTTCAAGTCTTGAAGAAATCAAGGAAAAAAACATCCCAGTATGTACGGACATACATTGCAGGATCAAAACTGGAGGAACTCGAGAACATTAATAACAACGACAAAAATCCAAATTTTGACACTAGCGTGGAATCGCAATATAAGCCTGCTCCAGCACATACCATCATCTCTCTTTAAAACGAATACTAACTCATCTGTGGATGAAGGAGCCCTCTGGTCAAAATATCGAAGGACAACAAGCTTTTGTGCCTCTTACTACCTCATCATCATCGCCTTTCGCAGAGATGGGAAAGACCGACATTTTCTTGTAGTTTTTGGCGAGCCACTTTGAGTGCATATACTTGGCTTTTCTCCATGGAGGGACATCAAGACCCTTCTCTTTAAGAGATTGTTTGGCGGCCAAGCATACAAGGGTAATTATCTTGTCAAGCCTCTCTTCGGTACCAACAAAGACAGGGGGAAGAATGTTCATCATTTCTTTGTATGTTTGTGTAGGTCTCACCACCTCAAACTGAGACCTGAAATCCATATCCACTATGAGTCTGGTTGGTTTGCCACTGTTCTTGTCCATCATCAACACATCTATGTACTCATATTCTGCTGAAAACTGAAAAACTAACATAGAGTTTCAAAACAAAAATCATATGCATGAAAATCAATCATGAGTAACGTAACTGCGAAAAATTATGGGAAACATCACTTAGAGAGGAAGATTGTACCTTTAGGGAAGCTAGAGACCCAACAAGTTTTACAAAGACAAGCTTCATAACCATCCATTCTTAATCTCATAACCACCCATTTTTTAAGACCATTTGGTTCTCCCATGTTTCTAATATACATCAAGACTTTGTCAAGAACCTGAGTCTCAAAATCTGCAGCCTCCAAAACAATTTTCTGAAAGGCATGAATATAGCCGGAAGAAACAAGTAATATAAGTAGAAGATATTAATTGATGTCACTAGAAACGGAAAATGAAAAGAAGGAGAAAGGGAATACGTTTAACGTTGATCTAGGATTGTCAGAGAGAAGCTTGGAAGATACTTCCGAAGAGCTTGGCTCTGATTCGATATAGTCTGTGACCATTTGAGCCAGCTCTTCTTCTCCAATACTTCCCATAATGATCTTCACTAGGCTTCTTCTCCTGAGGGTGTTAAATAGGAGATATGTGCTAAATTAAGCAGATCTCTGAAGCAGTCAACTACTGTCATATGGAAGTTTGTGTCACAAGCCTTCCATCTCACCGGAATTACCACAAAAGAGCTGTGTTTTTTAGATGTTTCGTTAAAGCAACCTGATCTTAGTAACGGTGATGTCACTTGGAAAACGAAAGAGACATGTTGTCATTTTTCCGTCATCTACATTATGAATATCCCAAAGCTAGAATCAATGAGATAAGTAGGTGGCAATAGCATTGGATTGGACTCTGTCCTCTAATGTCATCATATGTACTTCCAGTCCACAATTCAATTTATCCTCCAAGTCCGGGGCCCTCACATGGTTTTTCCAGTGGAGTTTGTTGTTACAAGGCAAGGTCTTATTCTTGCATTTAGTTGGCGTCAGGATGAAAATAGATTTAGTTGATGACTAGGAGAATGGAGTCTTTGGTTTGATTGAAGCAAGTTTGTGATATTTTTGTGACAATGCTAAATTATGTTCGTATTGCTTGCATAAGAAAGAAAGTTTTATATGAACAAACAAGACAAATTTGTTGCATGATCAACCTTTTTGTTAAATAATAAAACACCAATAATAGCACATTTGGACTCCTTTTTTACCTACCATTCTTAATAATCAGCGTGATTTCTTCTGTGTACTTCTCCGTTATCCCCCTTCCACTTTTCATTGAAGGATAGAAAGTGAAACCACAACTTAGGATACATTTCTTTACAGTGACAAATTCCATTCTATATCTGTTTTGATTTTTTCCTGAAGTCCTAAAATATATGATTTTCAATTTCATTTAATATCCAAAACATTAGTAGAGATGAAAATACTAGAATTACTATTATCATGAAATCTACCTAAAACTTTGTTAGTTTTCATCAAAGACATTGATGCAAAAATTTATTAAAAAACTAAATAAATATATTTTTCGTCACACAAACTAGGTGCTGATCAAATTGGCTAATGGCTTCACTATGTCATGTCACTAAAGGATGGCTTCAGCTTTCAACGGATTAAAAGTTTTCAGAAACTTGACATTCTGTCACTAAAGACAAATTGGCACCAACGAAGCATTTGCCAAGTTTCTGACTAAAGTCGGTTGTTTTCCATGTCTGACGGCTGCAGCATTTCTTTTCTTCATGGGAGCGTCAAGGTTCTTTAGCTCAGGAGCTGAAAACGTTATATGTATGGAGGTATGCAATTGGACGATCTATTTTTATTTCTGGTTAATTCCTCATTTTTTTCTGCACTTGTTTCTTTAAATGACTTGTTTGCAAGTAATTATTGAAATTCCCAAGTTAGGAGAAAGGGAAAGGTTAAACATAACACGAAACTTAATGATCGACTCAATAACTGGGTTTGTTGTGATTATTTTATTAGACCTCTCCATCCCAGACACAATAAATAAACGACTCACACTGATTAGAATTTATTTTCCTCTATAAATTCAACCCATTTAACTATATCTTTTATTAAGCTTTCTTATTCTCTTTAATCCGAATCAAATTCGATTTTTAACAATAATTTTATAAAAATCGTAATTAATGAATGTTTAATATGAATTTTAAAAATTCTAGCATTCTCCCATCGAACAAATATTAATTACAACTACTAGTAATGAAAATAATAAATAGTAAAAGTGGCTAAGAAGATTAACGTAATAGTTGATCTATTTAAAACATTTGATCCAAAGATAATAAAGGTCCATCATTTAATCCTGTAAGGCTTTTGATATAGAAAATTATCAAATCCATATGTCATATGTTACACAAAACCAATACAATCACGCATATCTAATACCTCACCGACATGAACAATAAATAGAATGTGCTAAACTATAATGATACTTGTATGATATGAAATGTATCATTGTGCCGTTTGTCAGTCTTAATTTCTCTGAACTTTATACTAAACTGCAATAGAGAAATTTGTTTTTTCTTACTGAATCTAAATTGCATAAGAGAAAACCTTATGTGATTAAACACTTATATTTCCCTATGTCTTATAAATCCATGGATTTATCAAAGTATCTGTTTATGTCCTGAAGATATATGATCAAGGTCAATCTGTATATATGTGCAGTGGCCATTAAAATGCTTAAGACCGACACAAGTTTAAAGACTTTCCCTTGTATTATGACAATGCACAACAAACTATATAATTGAGAACAAAATGATGATCATCTATATATATAAAAATGTATTGTCATAATATATAAAATATTTACAACTGAATCAAGAATAAATACAATGATCCCTAACTAACAGTATCTAAGGACCTCAATAAACCCACACTATATACTCATATCTCATAAATAATTGAGCAAAGTCCTTTATTTAGCAGATAAGCTAACATGTCCTCAATCTTGATATGCTCCACCTCAATGTCACCCTTCTACAATTATTCCTTTATGGTTAAATACTTGACCTCTAAACGCGTAGACCATGTGATGTTCTTATTGTTGTTACTAAACAATACAATAGAACGATGATCACAATATAACTGAATGGGTCTAGCAATTGAATAAACCACAGAAAACTCAAAAATTAAGTTTCTAAGCTAAACTACTTGTGAAGCAGCCCCATAGCATGCTATAAATTCTACATGCATAGTCGAGGAAGTTACTAGTGTTTGCTTGGCACTCTTCCACGAAACAACACCATATGTTAACATAAAAATATAACTTAATGTAGACTTCCTCTCATTCGGAGACATAGCAAAATCTAAATCTATATAGCCAATAGGGTCCACATTGTTGATTTCCTAAATGTCAACATATAATCCTTAGTTCCTTTAATATATCTTAAAACTCGTTTAACTACATTCTAGTGGTCTATTTCTAGGTTAGCTAGATACCTACCCAACAGTTTAACAATGAATGCGATGTCCGGTCTAATGCACACCTGGGCATATATTAGGATACCAACTGCACTAGAATAAGAAACAATCTTCATAGTCTCTCTCTCTCTATATCATTATTTGGACATTGTGCTAAAGATAATCTCTCACTGTAAGAGATAGCTGCTACAACATGTTTACAATCAGCCATAATAAACCTTAGCAACACTCGTTTATTGTATCCACTCTATGAGAAACCCAACAAATTTTGAGATACTTATTGGCGAATCTAAATATCTAGGACAAAAGATGCTTCACCAAGCTCTTTTATGTCAAAATGCTTGGCCAAAAGCTATTTAATCTTATGTAGCATGATCAAGTCATTTAATGTGATCAAGATATCATCCACATATAAAGGTAAGAAGGTAATCTTGCTCCCTCTTATCTTATAATACAATCATCTTTCAACTTTATTTTTCATAAAATCAAACGAGGTAACAACCTCATCAAACTTTAGGTACCATTGTCTGAAAGCTTGTTTTAAACCATATATATTTTTTATCAATTTACAAACTATACCGACCTTTTCTCGATTCTAAACTCCTTCATATTGTTCTATATAGAACTTCTCATAAAGGTCTCCATTCAGGAAAGAAATCTTAACGTCCATCTAATGTTGCTCCATATCATAATGAGCTACAATTGTCATGATCACTCTAAATGCATCCTTAGAGGATACCAGAGAAAATGTGACATTAAAGTCAATCTCTTCCCTTTAAGTGAAGCTTCTAGAAACCAACTGAGCTTTAAATTACTCAACTTTATCCTATGAGTCCTTCTTGGTCTTGTAAATCCATTTACAATTGACATGCTTACATTTATGAGGTAAATCCACAAGCTCTTATACCTAATTATGCTTTATGGACTTCATCTCATCCCTTATGGCATCCTACCATAAATCTGAGCGACAACAACAACAACAATACCCAGTAGAAATTCTAAATGAGGTCCAAAAATAGCTTTTGTAAAAGTAACTAGATCCACCACATGTTAAATATCATTGTCTTGTTCTCCCAAATAGACTATGTATTTTGATGATATTACAGGTTTGTAACGCCCCAATACCCTCTAGGAGGATACTAGGGTGTCACACGGAACAAAACACACATAACGGAACAAAACCTTTGCACATAATATAACTTAAAGATTTTGCAACGGAAAATAGACAATCATGCAACTCAAGTTACAACCAATTGACTAGACACTGGTCGGCAGAAAAGTTCACAAGCTAACCTAATTTCAAAACCCACTTAACCTAACTCAATTCCATGCAATTCATCATCAAATTCACTAGGTTCAAACACCTACAACAACTCAACACATCCCATTTTCATGTGGGAGGGTT
>JANIMX020000046.1:224267-234802 GCA_024582655.2 Erythroxylum kunthianum
AGGAAAAAACGGATGCCTAAGAAGAATTGAGGGGAGGTGATCAAGAACGATATGACAATGTTGGAACTTACCAAAGACATGACCTTGCAATAGAAAACTTTAGCGTATTAGGATTAAAATAAAGGATCCCTCGTAAAAAGATCATTGTAGTTCCCATATATATGTCTTTCAACTCTTACCTCTTGTAGTTAGCCTAAACTTGTAAATATGCAGTACTTACCTCATAGGAATTTAGCCTAAAACATTTTTTTTACCTACCTAGCTTGATTTAGTAGTTTTTATTTTTATTATTATTATTATCATCATCATCATCATTATTAATTTTCATATTATTATTCTTCTTATTATTATTTGTAATTTATGATTTTATTTATTTTCTATTTTCTATTATTTATTTTTCCTTTTATATGGGTCATTTGAAAACAGTCTCTCTACTAGTTAAGGATAAGGCTACATACTACTGAACCTTCCTAGACCCCATGTGTCAATGGAATTTCTACTAGGTGCTATTGTTGTTGTTGTATTCTTTTCTACAATAGTTATAATGGAAACACAAAGTTTCCATAGAAAGAAATAATATACTTGCACATTATTGTCATTTCATACATATATATATTGAATAATCGAATTTCAATTGTTTATGAAATTGAAAGAGTACGTATATTCTCAATTATCATTCATATGACAATTAAACACGAAGTATCATACTTAAGAAGATTTTTCAAAAATAAACATTCATATAACATATATTATGATAAAAATGAATAATATCAAACTTGACATACATTAATGAACATAATTTATTTGGATCATTAAAACTTAGTTCAATACATAATAATGAACCCTATATGGAATGAAGTAAATAAATTAATGTGATGAAGTCTTAGAAGCTCGATATGCTATTGTTATGCTAGTTTCAATTAGAAGGTCGAAATACAAAATTCTAGTCAATTATTTTCTTCAAACGTCTCTCATATTGTTTATCAACAACCATTTATATGATTTCAAAGTAGGTCATTCTAAGTTCTAGAGTATGCTTAGCAGTTCACTTTCTGGTCGTGGCAAAGTTAAAAGTAAAGTTGTGTATTTCACTTTAGCTTCTACAAAAATTAGATAACCCCTTAAATACAACTCTTGCATTAAGTTATTAACAGTAATAACAATTAACATGTTATATTAGAAGCTGTTTACAAAACACATAAATCATAAAATGAATAAATGAACTAATTATGCTCATAATGAAACTATGATTATTATAATTTACACAAAATCACGATTTCAATGCTATATAAACAAATCATATTTAAATCATGATTATTTCATTTTAATTAGAAACATATTTATAATTATTATGGAATCAATCAAATTAAAATTTAACTTAGAAACTTTATTTATAATTCTCATTACACTAATAATGTCAATTCAAATAGAAAATTATTTCTAATTTTTATTTAACTTAAGAACTTAATAATTTAAATTTAATTAGAAACTTATTTCTAAACAAAATTGAATTAGTTAATATTTAATTTTATAATTTGCTTAAAATTTATCTCTAAGTATCATTAAATTTGTAGGCATTGTTTATTTCTAAATCTAATTAAACATATCTAATATGTAATAAGTAATATATAAAGAGAGAGAGAGAGAACAATGGGTTCTATAAGTCCAAACTTATAGCACAAAATTAAGTGTCTAAACCATTACCCACAGATACTTAAAAGATTTGGCCCATAATTTACTAGCCTACAATTCAAAAATAACAACACAAAATAATATAAGCTTGGCTCTTAATCTGTCTTGATTAGCCCATTCAAATGTTTTATTTCTGGCCCATAATATATAAGTCTAAATATGTAACTCTACAATAAACCCTTTTGTGGTTAACATTTTTCCAATTCAATCTTTATATTTTTGGACACTATCATTTCCTAGTATATAGTATTGTTTAACTAACATAAAATTCCTTTCGTCATACTATTTTAGTTTTTTAGTTTATTCATAATTCCAAAACGATATCACATTAGAACTTAATAATTTCAAAACTATATCAAATGAGTAAAATATATATGAAAAACTAACAAAATATGACGAAGAGGGTTGTATGATAGCTAAACAATATTATATAAGGTAAGTGATAATTTTCAAAATATAAGAATTGAAATGATAAAAGGTCAAACCACGTTAGGTCTTAGTGAATTTAACCCAAATAATAATAAGTATTAATCAATCATATAATGAAAAGTAAGCTATATTTGTGGTTTACATTATATGTTAACTTATATCAAATCTCTTAAATATTTTTATTCACTTCATTTGGTTTTAATTGCATTTGTTGTCAAGCTCTTATAATATGGTAATTAACATATTAATTGGACATAAACATATATGATAAGAGAATTTTATATCCAATTTGATGTGTTTTGTGGTTATTTTTGTATTTAGTGAAATTTTGTTAAATACAAAGTTTTTGGAGCAAAATGGAGGATAAAGGAACAAGAAAAATGCAAGTCATAATGCCTTTGTACTAGTATGGAGTGCCTTTGTGTTGACAACCTTTTTCAATGGGACGGAAATGTAAGCACCAATGTGACAGAAAAAAGTGCTTTTATGTCAGTGCCCAAAAAATTATAAAAATATTGGCATCATTGCATTAGTACGAGCGCTCTTGGGCTACAAATGGGAGTCCCTTATGTACTAGACTTTTAGCAGTCTCTTTATGCCAATAGATTATGACTCTTACGCTATTGTAGTTGAAATTTATGAGTCAATTTTAGACTTTAAATGACCTAAATTTAATAAGAGGACATAAATAGAAAACTCTAAGGTTTTTGAAAGGAGGATAAACTTTTATACTTTATTTTAGGGAGCCACCTTTTGATATTCTTTTGGGAGACTTTCTTTTCTACTTTTGTAGTGTAGTTAAGAAAAAGAAAAAGAAAATGCATAGGAATAGAGGACGAACACATAGATGAAATTTAGCATGAATTTTCCTTCAATTCATAGTTTTTCTTTCTCTCTTAGATCATGACTCAATCCTTGTTTAAATTACTATTTAATTTTATAATGTTATAGATTTCCTTTCTAGGACTATAATGTAACTAGATTATGAATACTTCAACTAATCTATATTAATTAAATTGATGTTTTATGTCAATTCCATGTTGAATATTTCATTATATGATCAGTGCTTATGCTTACTTGATCAAAAATTGTTTTTATTTGTGATTTAATTTGAAATTGAAAAGTAATAATTAAATTGCTCATGGTTAAAATATCAAATGGTTATCATTATATATAGATATTTATGGATTAATGTGTGTTATTATGAGTTTCTTATGTTTAATCAATTTCATAAGCTCATAGTTATCATAAATATGTAATTAATTTGCTTATTGGAATATACTATTGATTCCTCGGAAAGATTAGTAATCACATTAGAGAATTTCATTGGCAACATAGGAAACATGCATTAATTGATTAAACTAGGTAACTAAACTGGGATTAATCTTAATAGAAACAAAAGTACCAAAGTCGTGTCACATTGATTGTCAAATATTCTATATTTTTTTCTTTTTATTATTTTGAATTGTTCTTTTTTTATTGAATTACATTATTGACAATACTCTTATTTATCATTATATTACTTGTTCGTGATAACATATACTTGCATTAGAAAACCCATGATGAATTTTTGGCATCATTATCAGGAATTGTGTTATTTATTAATATTAATACCAAATAACTCTATTTTACTTTAGATTTTAGTTTTATTTATTATCTTATTCTTATTTTATGTTTTATAAAAACTCATTTTAGGTGCATGTGAAAGTTTGAGACCAATAATCTACTTCCTCTTAACTCATAAATAGAGCATGCGTTTAAAAAATAGAAAAAAAGGAAAGAAGTTGTCATTATATTGTAAGAACCTATGGTTGATTATGGGGGAAGAAAGAAATAGGAACAACATACCGCTAGATAACCAACTGTTGAAAAAATTATATATGCTCAATTAATTAATGGCTTTATGAGATTATGCATTGCCTCTTACCAGTATTCAATCAATTATTAAGAGGCATGCCTTCAGGAAAATAATTTTGAGTTGAAACTTGTAACAATGCAAAGAATTTAAGTAAGTTAATTTAATGGATTGTTTAATGAAGATATATTACCTCCCATCTCGAATTTTCTTGAGATTTGTGTCAATTTCAAATATAATGTAGTTACTTATGAAGCCCTTTACCTTCTCCAATTTCCTAACCCTTTCAGAGACAAAGCAAAGAATTAGTTGAATTCTTTGTCTCCATATTCAGTCTCTACTTAGGAAGATATAGTTCATAAGTTTCTTTCTAAATTCTTTCTACCAATTAAAATAATAAAGATGAGTATTAAGATTAAAAACTTTACTCAATACGAAGGCAAGACATTGTAATAATCATAGGAGAGATATAAAGAGTTGTTAAGAAGGTGTCCTCTTCATGGTTTACCTAAGTGGATGCAGGTTCATAATTTCTATAATAGGTTGAGTGACACCATAAAAACTCTAGTTGACGCATCTACAGGAGAAGATTTAATAAGAAATTTTGAATAAGAAGCATACGAATTTTTGGAAAATGTAGAACTAATAGTTACCAATGGCTCCGTGAAAGAAATATGACAAAAAAGGTAGTTGAGATATATGCTATCTTTCATATCCCAAATTGCTTCTCTTTCCAAACAATTACAGAATAAGCACTAATAGCCATTGCTTTGCTTCTCAAGCATCTTTTGTAATTTATGAATTTTGTAATGAGCCTCATTAAGATTATAAATTCCAAGTTGATAACCTTGTTGCCTAAATATAAATGGAGCAAGTTATAAGCATGACATTTACATATATTTTTCTTAGTATTTTAATATAAATTATCTTATTTTAAGTAGATTTATGTGTGTTTTAGGAAATTATGAAAAAGTTACTTAAGGAATGATATTGGCTAAGAATTCGAGAAGTTTATAGAAAAATTCAATTTTAGTTAAACATGACCATATGTAAAGGCACATTCTATATTGGAAAGGCAATGTTAAGAGTAGGACAAATTACATGGGAAAAGTGAGATATATCAAGTGACAGAGAAGAATAAAAAAGAAACATCAAAACTCATGTCTCTATCTAGAAAGACTTAAGAGAAATAATGTGATACGCAGTCTTTTAGGAGGCCATATAGTATGACTATGAGAAGTAGTGTCATACACGATCGGGGACATGGTCTTGTTTTAGATAATGTTTACGATGAAAGTTTATAAATAAGAGATACATAAAACTAAAAAAATATAGATAGTTTGTTTTATTTTTAAATATTTTATCTAATAATTAGGGTTATAATCATATAGGGAGAAAAGACCCTAGAATAAACATATGGCATCAGTCAAAGCTTATAAAAAAGAACAATTCATGTTAAGAGAATAAAATCACCATTAGGGGAACGTTTCTATGAGTTCTTTACTTTCAATTTTTGTTTTTTATTATTTTCAAGATGATTACTAGCTAAATATTTTATTATTTAGATTAGATGAAACCCTTTTTTTTGTATGACTTAATTCATTAGTTATAATGATAAAAGTGTTATGTTTGGAAATATTGATGTGGTTCTTAATACTGGTTATATACAAGAAGAAGCTTAAACCTGATTTGAATTTGCATTTAGACGTTCAAAGAACCTATATGTGGATTGATTTAGGCACCTATTGATAAAATCATATTTTACTCATGTTTTATTGTATGATTTGTGTTGAATTGTTATTAATTACATAGAAATCATAAGAAAATGATACTTAAATGTGCTTAAGGTGATATTTCAGGTAAAACTGGACTTAGAGCAACAATGTTAATCAATTGGAAGGAAGTGAATACAAATTGAAACAAATTGGAGAAACAACACAGGCAGCTCTTCAATTCTACGCCACCGACGTTGAGCCGACGTAACTTAATTATTTGGAAAGATATGCCGCTGACGTACATGTTGAAAAGCCAGCGTACATGGCTACGCCACAGGCGTTGAACCGGCATTCATAGGCGGCCTTGGGCACTTACGCCGTCGGCGTTGAGTTGGCGTACATCTATTTTTGTATTTAAAGAACATGTTAGGCCGTGTTTTTAAGGCGATTGATTCTTCAGTCTTCGTTTTACCCATAAGAACGAGTTTGAGACAATAGATAACCGAGGGTTTGGAGAGAGTTTAGGGGTTGGCCGATTTGCAAGGAAAACGAGGAACAAAGCAGAAAACGGTGAAGACAGAAGGGAGTTCATGCATGGATAGCTTTGAAGACATTTAGCGATCTCATGGTTCTTAGTTTTGTTGCTTTGTATCATTACGATCATGGATTATTTATTCCCTTCCATTTTGTTTAAATTTTCCATTAACTAATCTTTATCTAGTTAGGGTTGTGATGAATTCTTGGTGTTAACGCGGATTATGTTATATAATGTTATGCAATTGCAGTTGTTTCAATTAAGAATTGCTTCATTATATTTGCTTGTTAATGGAAGTGCATGCAATAATTAGTCAGATTTACTCAGAAGAATTAAATCCTGATAGAGCCATCTTAATTGTGCCAAGGGTCGACATAGGAATATGCCTAGACCTAGATCAACCAATAAATGCAATTAATCAGGCTTCAGGGTTAGATTAACATAGGAATATGCACAAATCTGATCAAGAGGCTAACACAAGTTGATTAAGAAGAGTCATCGTAATCTTGAATTAAATTGGGTTGATTTAAACTGTATTGTGATAGCATCATCTTGTCGTTGCACTTTGAATGATTAATAACTCTAGCTGCCTAAGTAATATTGTCGTAAACTGCTCTTGTTTCTATGCTTTTGCTGTGTTAATTATTAAAGTGACTTTTATTGGTTTCTTTTGTTAACCTTTATTTGTTTGTTTTCACAAAATTGAAATTGTTCGTAGAAGTAGCCAGCAATTAATTTGTTTCGAAAAATTCATTAACTTATAGTCCTCGTGGGATCGACAACTCTACTTCACTCTTTATTACTTGATTGCGACACGTGTACTTGTGAATTGCAATTTTAGCGCAATAATTTTTGGCGCCGTTGCCAGGGACTGACAACATTACTAATTTTTTGAAAACTTTTAATTGCTATTTTTTTATTTTATTTTATTTTATGTTTTTCTTTTTGTTTCTGTTGCACAACTTCATAGGTTTACTGCATGAGCGAAGTGAACAACACTGATATTGTTCCTACAGATCTTGAAATTGAGCTCACCTTCCGACAAAGGAGAAGAGTATAGACCAATCAAGCCAAAACTGAAAATATGGAGGAAGGAAATAATATCAATAATGTCCCTCCAGTTGATGATGACAGGGATAGAGCCATCAGATAATATGTTGTACCAGTGCTTTGAGGGCTCAATCCAGGTATTATTTTACTAAAAAGTCAGGCACAACACTTCGAACTAAAAGCTGTGATGTTCCAGATGCTTCAGACTGTGGGGCAATTTAGTGGGTTGTCAACCGAAGACCCTCATCTTCATCTTCGGCTATTTATTGAAGTCTATGATGCTTTTAAGATGCATGGAGTGAGTGAAGATGCACTACGACTAAAATTGTTCCCATATTCCTTGAGAGACCGATCCAGAGCTTGGTTAAATGCTCAACCTCCAGACTCCATAAGCACTTGGCATAATCTGGCAGAAAAATTCTTGATGAAATATTTTCCCTCAACAAAGAATGCCAAACTATGCACCGAAATCACTGCATTCTATCAACTTGAAGGGGAATCACTATATGAAACATGAGAACGATTCAAGGAATTGCTAAGAAAATGACCACATCACGGTATACCACATTGGATTCAGATGGAGACATTTTACAATGGTCTTAATGCCCACACATGAACTCTAGTTGATGCTTTTGCTAATGGTGCTTTGCTGGCAAAATCATACAACGAAGTATATGAAATTTTGAAGCGTATGGCCAACAATAATTATCAATGGTCGACTGAAAGATTGACTGCTGGAAAGAGGGTAGCAGGTGTTCATAAAATTGATGCAGTTTCGACTCTTTCGGTGCAATTGTCTTAACTGAATCATTTGTTGAAATCAGCCAACATCACAAAACCAGTGCAACCAGTTGAGCAAGTGGCCGCCATATCATGTGTTTATTATGGCGATGGTCACACATTCAAGGACTACCCATCAAATCCTGCCTCTGCTTGTTATGTAGGTAACTTTAATAAAAATAATAATCCTTATTCGAAAACCTATAATGCAGGTTGGAGGCAACACCCGAAATTTTCATGGAGCAACCACAATGCAGAGACTTTAGCATCATATAAACCACCTGTACCACCTGGTTTTCATCAACAAAACAAAGCTCAAAGACAAGCACCGATCAATCAGTCAAATTCGGTGGAAAATGTGATGAAAGAATACACGGCCAGAACTGATCCTATTGTGCAAAATCAAACAACTCTCATTTAGAGTCAGGCAGCTTCATTAAAAAATGTTGAGACTCAAATCGGGCAGCTAGCTCAAGCATTGAACAACCAACCACACGACACTTTACCGAGTGATACGTAAAACCCTAGGAGTGTCACGACCTGGATCCTCCCGAGCCCGTGACAACCGCCACATACTTGGGCTAAGAGTACACACGGTACCCTTAACCTAGCTATGTAAGGCTTACCAACATCCATTGCATCACACTGTAAAACAAAAGTTTACAGGAATTTTCTTGGAAATCAGACAGCCCAACAACTGTATATTGACTAGCCAAATGTTTTCAAAAACATGCAAGGAAAATTTTGCACTCCAATGACCAAAGTCAAACTATATCACCTAACCTCCACACCAAGACCTCAGGTCCGCTCAACAGAAAACTGACAACTTCATATAAACATAACTTGCCCAGTATACTTCAACATCCAAAATAGTTATATAGTAAAAGTAGTCACACTGTTAACAGTTGAAATTTTAACTTTTTAAACAGTAACACACATAAGTAATTTTCAAAGGACATTGTCATGAGCCTCTACACAGTAGCAAACAAGACAGGCTACCCACGTGCGGCTATACCCCAGTAATGTAGAAATGCCGAACGAACCTCACAAGCTCTCAGTTTAATCAAACTGACCTACATGGTGGAAAAGAGAATGAAGGGGTGAGTACACAGGTACTCCGTGAGTAAAGAAAATCATAAACCGTAAAGAAAATTCGGTACTAGACTACCAAGATTCATGTAAAACCCGAGGCCAAAAGTAGGGAGTGATCACCGGTGCTAGGGAAGCACAAACAAAGAGCGGCTCTTGGAAGACTTCTTGGCGAAAGGGTAAATGAATGAACTAAAAACTACACCCGAAAAATAGGGATCCTGAGACTGTGTAGGTATGGGACTACACTAGTCTAAAATATTTGATATGTACTATCCATACTAATAAGGTGCACCTACCTTTTCGGAGCACATTCCGTAAGAACTCCATAGTTAAGCGTGCTTGACTTGGAGCAATTTGGAATGGGTGACCTCCTGGGAAGTTTTTCAATGAGAGCATGCAAGTGAGGACAAAGCATGTTGAGAAGGTCTAGTATTAGTTTATGGAGACAATCGTCAAATCAGGATGTTACATTTGGATGCGACTTAGGCTTATGGGGGCCTGGGACGTAACATTCGCACCCAAACGATCAGAACCAATCTATTAGTCACACTTGCACCAAGACAACCAGACAGATCCAGTCACAGTGTCCACTAGCAGCTAACCCACACCCACGTACTTACTGACTCGCAGCCAGTCCACAACTCCACATAGACACTGACTCTAGTCACTCCCCGACCTGCACCAAGCCACCAATCCAGGGATTTAGCTTAGAGAAGGTTGCAAAAAATTGCAACAAATTTTAGGAAATTGTGAAGTTGTAAATTATGGAATTATGGAATTGTGGAATTGTGTTGATCACTTGATTAGTTGATTGTCAATTTGAATATTGAATTGTATACTTGTGACTTTGTGTTTTGTAGTAATTATGTATGTTGAATTGTTGGTTTTTGGTGAATTGTGTTGGATTAAATTCAATTGTGTATGTTGACTGTGGAGTTAATTTGGGTAAAAAACTAAGAATGTTGATTAAATTGGAGAATAAAATATTGTTAAATTAAAATTAAGAATTAGCCTTTTAGTAACAATGTTAATTAAAATTAGTTAAGAAAATAAAATATTGATAAGCATTACAAATTGAATTATATAAGCAAACAAAATATATTAACTTATAGTTGAATTATATGATTACATAAAATATGATGTAAACTTATAGTTGTGAGTTATGGTTAAAATCGAATAGGTTATAGTTGTGCGTGCATGTCTTTAGTTTATGGTTGAATGATATAATCATACAAAATGAGTTATGTTATATAAGATGTATATATGTATTATATATGTTACGACCCAGGCCCCCATAAGCCTAAGTCGTACGCAATTGTCACATACCGATTTGACGATTGCCTCCACAAACCAATACTAGACCTTCCCAGCATGCTTTGTCCTCACT
>JANIMX020000046.1:485486-504257 GCA_024582655.2 Erythroxylum kunthianum
TGGAAGCGTAAATTGATCGCTTACTCTCAAATGAACACATACACATGCAGCAGAAAAACAAATATACAATCAGGGCGTTGGGCCCCATATTACAGATATATGGAGCGGAAAATTTACAAACTAACTTATGTGGTCGAGCCACATTTACAATTTCAAAACACATCTAATCACAATTTTTGAACGTTGGTCACCGTGTACCAATGCACAAACTTATGTACTCATGCAACAACAATTAGCAAAAATTGCTCAATTTTACAAAGTCCTATTTGGACTTAAAATAGAATTTGACAAATTTTCCTTCATAGGAAAATTTATCTGAATTTCGACAAAATTGGAATTATCTTATTTCGATATTCCTAGCCCAAAATAGACTAGTTAGACCAAAAACAAAGTCCAAAAACCCTTTTATTTAAATCTGCAACATATCAGACACAGGGCCCAAACAATGGCCCAAAACACTTTCCACGCTTGTGACTAACATTCACGGGCGTGGCTGGAAATGCCACAATTTTTGTTTTAAAACCACGAGCTTGCTTTCATTATCACGAGCTAAGCCTTTCGATTATAGAAAAAAACACTTCCAACATGTCCCTAGAATCAGATAGTTAGTGGCTTCGTCTCTGTTGAATTCTGAGTACAGCACATGGGACCAGGATTCAGCCATTTCCTTTCCTTGATATCTTAGGGCCAAGTGCAAACCAATAATCAATTCTTTGCCTGAATTGTGCTCCCCTACAGGCCATGGCTGGCCAGTATTCATACACGAATTAATTACCTCCTATAGAAATATATAGAAGCTATTTAGTCTCTCCAATTTCGTTACAAGTTGAAGGTTGGCATAGGTTTTAGATAAAAACCACAGTGCAATAATAGGTAAATGAATTGTATATCCTACGGAGGAAGTGTAGTGCAGTGAGTAAAGTAAAGGGTTTCTTTATTATCAAAGTTGGTGGAGATTGGGAAGCCACCCCTTGAATTTAGGGTATGGGTATAGGCTGAGATTGGCAACCACGTAGTCAGCACTCAAAACTCAATAGTCCCTATAAATTTTCATTTTGCCAAAGGGACAAGCTTTCGTGTAGTTTGTGAGAGAGTTAACACAAGGGTTGGAGTTCGGTAGTCGGCTACTAAGTAAATATGGTCCCACATTATGTCCAAACCACTCGACATAAGCCCTTATTTTTCTGCAATCCCTTTCCTCTTCTCTTCCATTTTCGAAATACCCTTTTTGGTCCTGTATGTTTTATCACAACATTTTCACTTGAGACACTTCTCCTAAAGACCCGTTTGCAGCCCATCTCAAATTCCTTTTCGATGATTCAACTTACAATCACTATTTGCTACAATGTTAAATTTAATTAACAGTACATTAGTCATCATCCTACACCAATGTCACAATCTTCATAGACCATGCAACCCAGCATTTACTTCTCCATGTTTCCAAATTTTATTCTCTTTTGTTCCCTTCCTATTCAAAATACAAGCCACCTCCAATACCACCAATTCAGTTACAAATTTCCTTCTTTATAAGCACATTTGTATCATCATATTCTCTTGTAGTTTTTATTGCTCAACCCTTTCTCTGTGGTGTGTGTGTGTGTACGCTAGATTTTCAGTGGTACTATCTCAGTTTCTTTACTTCGACCACTTTTTAAAGATTTGGAGAAATGAGAAGGAGAAATCTGGTACTTGTATTATGGCTCGTCTTACTTGTGTCCCTTGTTGATCTCAGTCATGGCTCAAGGAAAACGATAACTTTCAAGATTACGCCCCACTCTCAGAACTCACCAAGTACAATTTCAGGATTTTTCCCAAAGGGAATTCCTATTCCATCATCGGGTCCATCGAAGAGGCACAATGAAATCGGATTACAAAGTTCAAAGACTTATCCATGAAAGGAGTGCAGAAACAATCTATGAATAATGCTGATACGATCACACTCACATAACCTTCTCCGGAGGCCAATGGTGGGGTTAGTTAACTTGTTTTCACTTTTTGGGATTTCTAAGGAGAATGGTTAGCGTAGTTTTTTCTTAGTTGTGACTTCTCCTTCCATAAGGAGTGTTAAACTAGTTAAAAAGATTACAAGAGGCCTGAGAGGCTTTTCTTTTTCCGGTTTCTCCTTCTTCAACTCTTCTGTTTTATGTTTGTGTTCATTCATCAGCATTTGGGCTTTCCATCTAGTTTATGTTAATTCACGATAAACTGTATTCAGGACTGATCAGAATTTTGGCTACAGTACGATGGAAAGTAGTTCTACTTCTTCATGGGATAGAAAGTAAACAAATATTTTGCAGTTTACAAGATAGAGTAATGTGGTATTATTCTATGTTAGATCGAAAGTCATCACCATTCTCTGGTATGCAAGACAATGAACAGTTTAATAGCATGACTTTCATATCTTCACTGATTATGTAATAGTGACGTGAGATTATGTTAAATTTGATTTGATCTCGTATATATAATAGTTAATGGAGACCTGTCCGATCCCAGACCCGCCAAAGATAACCCTCAAACTTTTAATTGTTCATGAGACAGCTTACGAATTCATTAATGACCCAAATGCTTTATTTTTTCTGTGTTTTTTTTTTGACGACCAACATACAAAAGTTCCAATTGATTAAAACCGAAAAGCAATTAGATTCCTGACTAAATAGCAGTTCATATGAAACAGAAATTATTTTGTATTGCACATCAACAGAGCCTCGTAACTAAAGCAAACGGGTAACAAGGTTGTATATAAACAACTTCGTACACCTCATGCACCAATAACCTGTCGGTAGCAACAATAACAACAGAAATTGAGGAGAAACAGCAATATTAATTTTCAATACTCGGTGAACAAGAAATATTATGAATCATAAAACGTCATGTGATGAATGTATATCTTGGAATGTCAATGGATTCAAATCAAACACGAGAAATGGAGGTCATGTGAGACCAATGAGAAGTGATAATCCTTAAGGACGTGCCTGAAGTCATAAGATGGTTAAAAATAATTGAAATTTGGATATTGAAAGAGGGAAATGACTAGTGGGTTCAGTTAAAAGGAGGACCCATTCAAGTTTATCATGTAAATTTCCTGAGGTAGATGGCATGAAGTCCTTTTTAGTTGACTAAATATGGAGTTTGCTCGACAAAATGAAAAAAAAAATATATATATATATATATATATATATAGTTCTTGGACTAACCCTAAACTAAAGACGAAGGCCCTTTGCTTCCTTTTCCTCACCTGCTTCAAAGCCAATAACATAATGATGGAAGAAACATGCCAGGGATTGGATGAGAAAATAATCTATAAGCCTAATCACTTGCCTACAGAATTACATGAACAAATACTAACCCTAGAGAAAATTATCTTTTATTGTTGCTGGTAGTTTACGCAATGCAACAAACGTACATTCTTGCCTATCTGTAATTCCTGCAACAAGGACAATCGTGCAGTTAGAATTGTAATGCTTTTATTATGTGTGATCTAATTCTTGGGTCTGACTCGGTATTTTATATTACAGATTGGATACCTGGGCATAGAAACCTCTCAAGTTACTGCATGCAATATTATCCATTAAGATTGTGTACAGTGTCGTTTTCATTCTCCTGGCAAAATCTTCTGCTGCCAAGAATGCTACGGGAGGGGTTTCAAGGCTTTGCAATTGTCTTGTGTTGTTGGACTTGCCCTTTCCATTACCAACTACCTTCCCAACTAAGCCGTCCTTTTTGGAAAATTATGCACAATTAGTAGTCAAGCATTTGTCATGTCTGCTGAATTTCATAGCATTGACTTTCTCAAAGTCTCAAGGTGGAATCAATATAATCCCCAAGAGGGAATTTATAGATACTGAGTCCCAGAAAGACGCGTGGGAAGAGAAAAAGTAAGCTAATGGATTGCAAGTGTTTATAGGTTAAGTTACATATTTGTATTCTCATTATAATAATGAAAAGGATGGCAAGCCAAGACGGTAATCCAGTAGAAAAAAATTCCTGATTGAAAAGGAATATACGTAACATTATAAATAATAATAATAATAAGTTGGAGAAAGATGCATGGATGGGAAGCAGAGGAGCAGAAACTTTCTTGCCCAGATCATCTTAATTGATGCTTTCTATATACAATACAAAACAACAGCTACGTAAAAACTGAAAAGGGCTGATCCCCCAGAAAATTAAATGGAAGAACACAAAATTAATTAAGAAAGAGAAGAGGTGGTGAACGTTTAATCTTTCCTTGACCTAAAATCCTCTGATGAGAATACAAAACACGTGACCAGATTAACTCTGCTTCTAAGGCTGGGAAGTTGTAGACATCCCCCCTTCTGATCTCCGAGCAGTCTGTCCAGAAACTGAAGATCTGTCCGACCCCTGAACATTATATTTTTCATACACTTTGTCACGGTTCTCAGACCACCATGTCTCTGCTTGATGCTCTCCAAATCTTCTACGGCTGCATAAACATGTAGGTTATCACTTTGCAATGAAATATCTTAACAGCTCAAGGTTTGTAACATCTGCCTTGGCTTGCTCTAATAGTGTTAATAGAACTGACTAAATCAACCTCTTAGTATACCTCAGGATAATTCTCTAGATATATGATCACTAAGATAAACTCTATTAAATGTTGGATTTTGTAAACAGTTTGCTACTATAGTAGCGTTCTTCAAAATGTAACACTTATATACCTTCAGGAATACCAAAGAATTATTAGATTAAGCATATGTTGTAGGCAGAGATCAAATGATATAGCAAGCATAGGTAGCAAAATACACAAGATTAGAGTACCTGAAGCGCACTCGTTTAAGATCCCTAGTTCCATCACGCAGGGACGAGAGTTATGTAAACACCAGGCTCATACTGTTCAATCCACTCAGCCTCAACCTGATTACCATTTGCAATTAATGGTGAATCCCTGGTTTTCATACCATTATCACCGGCTTGAAGAGGTCTAGATTCCCGTCCCACATTTGGCAAATTAACAATACTTGCTTGAGCCCCCCGACCACCATTGGCCAATCTAGCATCTGGACGATCATCCTTTTCAGGCTGATCCCTGAATGGCAGAATGGGTCCCTGAGTTCCATTTATTGTGGTAGTATCACTCCTTATTGGAGAGAGTAAGGCAGTTCCACCAGTAGGGTCTGACCTAGAATGCCGCTCTCCATTAGAATCAAGGTGATGAATACCATTCAGTTCCAATCCATTTGATAGATAAGCAAGTCTCAGGCTCTCGGCATCATACACTCCAGGTGGCAGCCTCTCAGCCATATCCTTAAGCTAGAATTATAGGGTTGAAGTACTTCAGTATAAGATTATTGCAAGGAAAACAAAAATTAAAATTTCCAACATTTGTGGCAGTGCGACTCAAACAACTTAAAGAAACTGTCCAATAACACTAAGAAATGTAAAGTAAACAAAATAGGCATCTGACAACTTAAACGACTTGTCCAATCATATACTTAATAGATATTTTTGTACACCAATGGCAAAGTATTATCATTTTTAACAAAGAAGCTATTCCAAAAACCTGTCAACTTCCAACAAATATTTTCCAGTCACTCCATAAACTCAAATGTGACCTAAGATAGAAGAAAGCATTAGCAAAGTCGAGAAAAGGAGAAGAAAGTAACATATGAAGCATGACACCTGAGCAGTAAGTGACTTTATAACTTCTTTTGCAGCTTTTGATTTTGCTGACTCTTCTGCCGCCGCCGCCACAGCTTCTTGTACCTTCTTTGCTGATTTCTCAAGTTCTAATTCCTGGAATTCGCATCTCTGTCTCAGGCTCTCAACCTAGACCAGATCCATCACCCGCAAGAATTAGACATTATAAACAAAACAGTAAAAGAAAATTTTACAAGTAAGCACAAAAGAGGAGAGAGGGAGGGAGGGAGAGAGAGAGAGAGAGAGAAGAGGAGTGACAAATAACTTTCAGATCCAAATCAAAATTAAGAATCCAACCAAGTAACAATAGATTAGGTACTTTTAAACATCCAGAATCTGACACAAATGGAAACACTTATCATGTGAATAACTATTGTTTCATCAACTTAAGAACCTGAGTTAAGCATCATTAATTTGGGAACTGAAGCAACTTACTTGTGCACGCAATTTAAGCACTTCTTGATTTAAAAGTTCATTTGTTTTCTTCAGACTATCAGTAACACTTTTGGAAAAGGAAAGTCCTGATGTTGTTGGAACTGGTGTAGCTGAACGTGGTGGGCTTGGTCTCCTTGACAAAGGTGACACAGACCTGGAACTCACACCAGATGGTGTAAGAACTTGTTTGGGAATTTTTGACCGCAAATCAACAGTACTGGACAAAACAACATCTTTCAACTGCAATAGGGAAGGAGCTTGTGGAGCACGAACAAGGGAGAACGTTTCACTTCTCTTTCCTTGTTTGGCTGCCTTGTTATCTAACTGTTTAATCAATTCCATATTTGAGGGCAGTGACGACTTTGACAACCTTATTTCAGCCTTATCCAACCTGTCTTTGTTTTCACCTGAAAGGCGAGGCACAGAAATCCTCCTATTATTGATTATTGCTTCTGACACCTTGCTCAGTTTAACAAAACAGGAATCACAGACACGATATGGTTTGCCAGGATTAGGAGCTAACGCTGCTCTCATTGCTTTCCTAGAGCTGCACGAATGGCAATGAACAAGTCCACAATTGTAGCAGTTATGCCTCTTTCGAGTAAAACCGAAAGCCTGTCTGCAGGATGAGCATTGAGACTGCTCAGCACCAGATACCCATTTATGAAGACATATAGCTGCAGTATAGTTTGCACCACACGCTATATATTTTACATGTCTGTCTTTCAAAGCTTCAACCAATGTTGGTGTTTTCCTGTCCTCAATATCACCATGACCCAACCTACCATTAGCACCTTTTCCCCAAGTATAAACTTCATTCCGTGATGTTAAAACTGCAACATGATATGCACCACAAGCAATTTCTTCAACAGATTCTCCAGAAAGCTTGTCTTCTACCAAGCAAGAGAGTTTTCCATCAGTATGAGGATTCCCAAGTTGACCATAAACAGTACTCCCCATTGTAAAAACATGTCCTGAAGTGGTCAAACCAACAGTTAAACTATGCCCACAAGAAACTTTATGAAAATTGTAATCAATCAGTGCTGGGACACATGTGGGCTTAAGACGAGCTTCCTTGTCTCCATGTCCAAGGCGATTTTTATCCCCATCACCCCAAGTAAACAATTTTCCGGATGAAATGCTAGCACTAGACTGGGTGACAATAACCTCAACTACAGCAGCTGTATGCCATACTCCGCATGCAACGGCAATTGTCCTCAACCCAGAGAGAGATTCTACTTCTCTAGGAAAAGCTACGCTTTCTCTGTCACCATGCCCCAAGACACCAAATGTTCCATCACCAAATGTGAAAAGCTGTCCAGTTGATGTTACCAAGGCTGTATGCCATGGACCGCAAGTTACTGAAGCAACTTGAAGCCCTTCAAGAGGCCCAGAGATTCTCTTAGGTATCCAATGACTGACATCAGTACCATGACCAAGAAGCCCAGCATTATGTGTGCCGTCTCCCCATGTATACAATTCCCCAGCAATTGTGACAGCACAAGTATGAAATTCTCCACAAGCTACAATGTCAACAGTAGTTACAGCCAAAGATTCGACCAGACAAGGTTGAATAACATCCTTACCAACACCATGGCCAAGCCGTCCACCAGATTCTTCACCCCATGTGAAAACTTCACCTTGCCTTGTGACAAGTGCAGCATGCCTAACCCCACAGCCTATATGATGTACATCTAAAACTACATTACATTCTAGCGGCCTGGGAAGAAGTACATCAGCTCTACTGCTCAAATAATTAGGATTCTTGTCAGTTCCAATCTTAATAGCACCATCAGATATGACTTCACCCCATATGTATACATCACCCAGTGCATCACAATCATCTGGTGCAGAACCATGACTTGAAGTACTTGGTTGACTGGAGACACTGACCCGAAATGCATCTGAATTAGATCCTTTAACTTGCATATTTGTGTTGTCTGATCCTACATGTGATCGATCAGAGTGTGGAGAATTCTCAGGCTGGAAGTTCTTTGGAGAAGTAGTGGCGTTGAAACTGAAAGAAATATCTGGAGAGCAGGTATCTCGTGCAATACTAATGGAACTGTCACTTGCACTATTGGAAGTTAAGTCTTTGCTATCCTGACAAAATCAAACGTTTAATTGTAAAAAAGTATACATAGAAGAAAACAGGAAATGAATTCAGAGTTAAAGTTTATACCCCTCAGTAGTCAGCCAAAGAAAGTAACAAAATGAGAACAACAGAAAATCATAAATTACAAAAACATAGCAAGAATTTTGGGCCTTATTTGAATTCAAGATTGTACTCTAAACTGAGTATGATTACTATAAGCAGCTAAATGGAAGAACTTTGATGGGACAGCCACCCTTCATTCAGGTGTCGTCTACATTGGTTTGCAAACATCATATATAAGTCTCCACTATGATTAGCTGTTCAATTGTTAGTTTACAACATCATGCATCAAAGGCAAATTTTTGGACCAGGTAAGGTAGGAAGAGAAAGTAGCATAAGCTGCAAAAAACCAAGACAGAGATTACAAAAGGCAGAATTACATCAAGGTAGAGGCCTCCGTCATTCCATCCATCGATTTTGGATCGCCCACCTTGACAAGAAGATATTAAAGCTTTTAGGCCAGTAATCCACACCTCTGTCTCAACTTTGTCCTTGCAAATCTAGAAAACAACAATAAATAGGATTCAGAACTTTGCAGATGATACAGTAAACAAATCACTGTGTAACAATTCTATCACCAACCAGATCAAGAGATCGCTTCCCGTTGTTGTATATAAGGGAAAATGATAAATAGTCTTTTTCAGGACGGGGATAGCGCTGGAAAACAGCCTGGTAGGAAACCAACAAGATCATATTCGGCAGAAGCTCATGTTGAAGGTATAACGCAGAATTATAACTTCAGATATCACACAATAGATTATTTATCAGAGAAACATTACACCAATGAAAAAGATATTGAATCTTACAGTTCTCTGTCCAGGAACAATTCTAGAGACAGAAGATAACTTGAGACTTCTCTCAATACTACTTGAAATCCAGTTCAATGTCGTTCCATCCTGTGCATATTACAGCACCATTAAATTATACAAGAAGTTGCAATGATCTCGGTAACATTTAGATGGGAAAACACAGGAAACTGCCATGCATATTATTCAAACACTAAGCATATTAGAATGCAGAATTCAAGAAATGGAATTCAAAAGGTGGATTATTTTAGTTGATAGTAATGGAAACAAGCATCTGGCGCGCATCTGGCAGTTGAAATAAATGCTTGTTTAGGTAAACACCAATGGATCTTGACTAGAAAAATATATTTGTTGGATGTATAAATGCAGAAAAAGATTGGGAAACCACAAAAGTTGCAACTAGTCAGTAGCTCCTTCCCATGTCCTATCTTCATTTATTAGTCACCAGCACGTCGAATTATGAGACAAGAAAATCTCTTATGGACCAGTTTAGTAAGTATCGCTGTCACACTGGAACTGCAACAGGGATAAGTAAAGCAACCATTGACCAATTTAAATTCTCAGGGAACTAGCAGCCACATAACCAAACTATAGTCCCGAGATTATTATGAAACCAAATATTAATTTATAGTCAAGATTTTCTATTTGACACACCTGTTCTAACTACAGAAAGTAATAAAGGGACTCAAATATGATTAACAAAATATATCCAAGATCATATATTAATGCGCTCTTCAAACTACATAACATGAGTTCTTTATCATGATCACAAGATAGCAATTTTAAATTAAAAGACTATAAATATAAACTAATCCAGTATCATAACATTGCCGCCATTGCATGACAGTTAAAAACATATTGGAAATAATTCTTTTTCAGCTCGATGCACCAAAGATGGCAAGTATTTTTATACAGGGTTTAGAAATAAACTAACATTAGAAAGTCTAAATGGGCAAAACTTAGGCTTCCCCTTCCGACCATATTTAAGAAGTTGAGCTCCCTTCTTCAAAGCTACCAATGCCTGAAAAAACATAGAGTTTTACAATAATTATGAGAAGGGTAATATACATTTTAAAGTATAGGGAACAAAAGGACAGAGAGGAGGAAACACCAGCTGAATATTCAGATAATTACATTGCATAATTTCTGGCCTGATATAGTAATTACAGTGAAACAACCAGAAACAAAACTATTAAAGAAACAATTCCTTGCGGACTCATGAATTTTTTATCTACATGGCAACTTCTCTATTGTTACTGAACCTGTCTGTTACAGAATCAGATTCCGTCTCCCGTTTTATAGTCAGTCTTAACCTTCACATTCTAGCAAAATATGTAAAGCCATTATATCAAAGAAAATTGGAAGCTATCAGGCCTAAAGATCATATTATTAAGTTCCCAATAAGCTAGTACCCACGTCTCCTGACACAAAGGACGGCAATTTTTATCACTTAATTTCTTCTATCAAAATGCACTTCCAAGCACCGTCTAAAGTCTAAAAACCAGCAATTTATAAAACTTGCACAAAAGGGAAATTAATACTAAGACCCCAAGAAACGAAATGACTACTTATTAAGCTTACTATCTAAAGTAAATAATCCAAAATCCTAAGCCATGAAGAATAATTTGCTCCCATTTATTGGCTATCTTACAGTCGTAATCGAATACAAATTTACATCTTAACTAAACCTCCCAAACTAACCGCTTCACGTCCAAAAATCTCCCGGAAAGAGAGAAGTGATTTTGTATACAATTTCTTAAAACGTAAAAGTCCATTCTTTTCCCATTGCAAGCACGGAAAGAAATGAAAATTTCTCAGCAAGTTGGCACTAACATTGAAAAATATCATGTAAAACAAAATTGAAGGGTCCAAGACAAAATTCCACTAGTTTGAACTCATTGAAACGCATAAATATATCAGGTTTTTTCAGAGGGAGAACCTGGTCAGTGTCACGGTTGGCATTACCGTAGCAAACAAGATCTGCCATTCCATGTGAAGATATTTACCAGAACGCCACCTCCCACTCCGATCGCTCACCGGAGTTCCGTTCATCATATACCATCTAACTCACTCCTCACATCAAAACCCCCTCTCTTTCCCTGCTCTCTCCCTATCTCTATAGCCTAAAACCACCCGCTTTTTCTTTCACAGATCTGCTCCTATCTCTTAAAGCGACAACTAATTCAAAATTCCCAAGTAAAAGCCGCTGATGGCCAAGCTTGACTCTCCGAACAACAGAGGCTATCTTCTTGGAATTGTCGACTATAGTTGCAGCTTTCCCGTGAAATGGAAGCGCTCAAGCGGCGAAACAAAGACGTGGCGGCGTCGCCGGACGGAGAAAGGGAGAAAGAGAGAGAGAGAGAGAGAGAGAGAGTATGTGTGTATGTTTTTTGGTGAATATTTCTACCAAGTACGGAGAGAGTCAAAGATGAGAAAACAAAAAGCGGGAGGGGCGACTGCGAAAAAGCAGAGACGATGGGACATTTCCAAAGCACAGCTTAATCGCTATTCTTCTAACTTTAAAACATTAATTCAAAAGTATATAATAAATACTATTAAGTAAAATAGTGTAAGAAGGAAATATATGTGCCCTATATTTATGGAATCTATCATTGTGAAAATAAGAATAAAGTACAGGATAAATGAACATTTCTTACTGCCTACTTTACATCCAATTAATAATTTGTTTTCTGAAATTATTATTCAATTTTAAAAGCAGTTAACCAGAACACAATAGTCATACTCATACTCATACTCATACTCATACATACTGTGATCTCTCCAAATATTAGGTGGTATGGTATCTCTTCAAACATCAATTTTATTCTATTCATTCTCAGGCGTGAACTACATACAAACAGAATAGAGATTTTTGAACTATTTTCATAACATCTGCACTGCATAATAGCTTTTCAGACAAAAAAATCCCCTGAAGATATCGAGATTTCCTTACGAGTACGTGTACCTTTCTTGGATTTGGTTGGTGAAGTGATCGCCCACGTTCGGTCGAGGATGTGCTTCGTTTGCAATCTTACAGGACCCACCACTTGATCAGCCCTTTTTTTGTTTTTGTTTTTATTCCACCAAATTTAGCAAAGCTTTATTTTGGTCATCAGGTAGACGCTCTCAGAATTTTCAGACCTGTGTGTGTTGAACTTATATTGTCCCAAACCCAAGTTAAATCTAAAATAAAGCTTATATTGTTCAACAAATTCTCTTCGTAGAACAATATCCAAAAATGTTATAGTAAAATTATGCAGGTCTCAAGAGAACTATATATATATATATATTCCATCAACAAGAGAATCAACTGAAGAAAATTATATAAAAAAAGTTGACGAGGTTTTATGTAGGTTAAATAAATTGAGATTATGATCAATTTTTTTAAATTGAGATTATATCCAGGTCTTATTAATGATAATTAAGTTGGTTAGAACAAATAATTCCAATGTATTGATATTGATGTTGATGTGCAGCACAAGCGTACGTATAAGAAAGGACCCCAAGTTATGAAAGTGAAACAGATAATAATTATTATTATTTGGAAGGCACTGAAATGAATCATTACATTAGACCAATAAATATAGCGAGAATAAGTAAGGTAATGATGCAATGATTATAATTGAAACATGATGAATACCTTGAAAGCCGCCCTTCTAGTTCTAGACTTTTGTTTTAAGTTCAAAGTTGGAATCATTTTGATAGGTGAAAGGGAAGTACAGTGAGTGAAAGCATTGATGCAAAGTGAAGATGAAGCATTTCATATGAAATGATGAGAAAGAAGATGACGAATTTGGTGTATTCTTCTTCCAAAGCCTAGCTTTGTAGACAAGAAGCCAAAATTTTGCAAAGCCGACATAATTACCATCCCATGACCCTACCTCGGTCGCCCTCTTGCTTCTCATATAATATGGGGTCCATTTGCTTTATAAAAGGAGCAATGTGGTTGGTATATATTCAATCCCCTTTCGTATTATATATACAACATAATCTCAATTTCTAATATCAATATAATACTGTTTTAGGTTTTAAAAAAATTAGTAAAAACCAATTGTGGTATTAAAGAGGCGTTAATCAACTAGAAAACCGCAGACAAAACCTGGTGCTCTCTCTGACCTTTTACTTTTCTTTTCTGTTTTGTTTTGCTTTCACTTTTCCAGTCCCTTTCATACCGAAAATCTGACACCAACAAAAGTGATCTCAAACCTTAACTTACCATAGACTATTTAAATAATTCGCAACACAAAACCCTTCTTTTCTAAACAATCTCTTTTTGTTTCATTTGACTTCTGAATCCAACAAGGAATTTAATGTCATGGAACTAATGGTTTGAATACAAGATGCAACTTCTTTTGGTATATGCCCAAACTAGATTAATAAAAGGACTTGATTTTATTTCTCTCATATTTTAATATTATTCGAACGCCAATTAACCAATCATACAGTATTGAATTGAATCAGAGGAGACGAAATTAAAGAACCTGCAGCTTCAATCAATTAACAGGAAAGGAAAGAAAGGGTGCCCGTATAGATGCATATCCATGTTCATTAGGTGTCAAGATTTGTTCATTTCTGCATCATTCCAGACACTATGGTTTACATCTTCAGTGTAAGAATCACTAACTGGAACTGTAGAGGGTTGTTTTCAAGGAGCTACTTCAATGGGGTTAGCAGTAGTTTTTGTCATCAATGCATATATCGTCACTTCTTATCCTATCTAACCCATAAATTAGGTATGAATATATATATTAGTAGCTCTTAGCTCTAAGGCCATTACCATCATCTAGAGCTTCTAAGACCAAGACATTTTTGGATGATTTAGTAGAAGGGAAGTTATTATTTAGTACTTGAACATCGAGCAATCAGAAAAAAGGGGATTACTAGTCCCTACAAAAAGAACCTATATTGGTTTCAGAAGATGCAATTCATAAACATGCGTTCTGAAATATAAGTTTCTCTCAAGTTAAAACCACACTTATATGCTAGCTTACTCTCAGAATGTTTCATTTTAAATTTGATTAGAAAAAAAAAGGAGATGGATTAGAATTATGGTTAAACCAGTCTATTAGAGAATTCATTCTTGCTGATGATTTAGCCGGCCTGAAGAGATCTTCGAACCTTTATAAAAGCAAACCACTATTTTTATTTATCTATCATATAACAGCTCAAAAAAAAAATTATAGCATCAAACAAACTCATTTTTTTAGTTTATTGCATTCCTATCATAAAACTGATTGTAATTTAAAAAATAAATAAATAAAACTCGAGCAAAATTTCTGTTATGACAAGAGTAGGAATTTTCTTATCTCCATAAATGCATTTCATTTCTCTCCATGGAAGATTTAATACAAAGTTCCCAAGAATATATCCCATCTGTCACGTGAATGCAAACGTCGTCTTGAAGAGCGTGCTCCCTCAGTACGAAAAGAATGGTCCTTGTGCTGTTTTCCAAAGTGAAAAAGAAGTAGAGCTTGTAGCTGGTAAACTCATGTTTTTGATGCCTTTCTCCTCCTAAATAATACATAAAATTAAGTTTCTTAGCTAATCCATCCGATTACTGTTATGGAATCCTCATCATAAGTAGATTTTTTAAACTGTCAATCAATTATATGTAGTCAATTACTAATTATAATTATTCACTCAATTTAGGAAATTAAAACATAGTTTTCTTATAAAATCTCAATTACTATAAATTGGTATACATTCACATAAAAATTTCAATTATGATATTGAGAGTTAAACATAGCATTATGCAATGTTTGGGGGGTGAGGAACATATCCACAAGTTTTAAGTTAGAACTGTTTCTTTGTGGCCCCTTGTAAACTGCTGTGTTTGTAATATTCCTGACATGAAATCTATTCTTGGTTCACTGAAAAGTGAAAAAAAAAAGAGAGAAAAGAAACAGTAGGTTTCATTCATAAGAGTAATATGGGGATAATAAGTGGCTCTATAGCTACAATGCAGTTCCCTCGTAATCAGCAGTCTGTTCTAACCTGTTACTACATAAAATAATGGATTAGAATAAAGCCAAGCTTATTATACATTTGAAAGTACTCTTTTACAATCATATTATGCAACATTATTGTCCCCTCCCTCCTGCTGCTGCTGCTGCTGCTGCTTTGTGCACATTCAATATAATATTTGGAGAGTAATTGAACCATGGCTTTCATTGGTATCCATCGCGGGTTTTAATTACAGGCTATCGGCAATCCTTTTTACTCGATATGGGTGTGCGTATTGACTATTGAATCGAACGAATAGCTCCAAGTCTACTGTCTGTCTGATGTGGCCTGATCAAAATCAACTATTCAGATAAGAGCAAACTATTGGAAGAGAAAAAGCCCATATTAGAGAGTTTATAACAAAATATCAACTGCGTGTTCAATTATAAAAAACATAGACTGTTTTAAAAAAAATTATGAAAAGAAAAAAATATAATTTTGTGTTTATATTAAACTATTTTATAAAATTTTCAAATAAAAACTGTTTTCTTAATTTTTAATTTTTAAAAGAAATTTAAAAAACAAGTCAACGTTATTTTCAAAACATTTTTTTGTTAAAAAGTAGTAATTTTTTAAACTAAAAATACATTTTTTAAAAATAATAAATGAAAATATTTTTAAATTTTTAATTAAAATAAACTTTTTTATAATAACAAATGAACACATTTTTTAAAATTTTAATTAAAATATTTTTTTATTTTTAATAAAATTTAAAAGACGAAAACAGAAAATAACTTTATGTAAATAAACACGCTCAAATTTCTTCAACAATATAGCAATTTCCTGGAAGTCTTTAGTTTGTGGGCTTCTTTAGTATTGACATCCCCTTTATCTATAATTTCTCAAAAATTAGAATGCTTGGTCTGGTTATGTTTTCTTGATTTCAAGAGTAATTTATTTGACTATGAAAATATTTTTATATTAAAATATAATTATTGGAGAAATTTTGAAATAGTAAAATATAATTAATTTTAATTACTTTAATAATACTTTTAATCTATTATAATAATTTATATATTCGTATTTAAATATAAAATTGAAGTTTAAACAAAACTAATATATTTTAAACTAAAAGCTATTACCCTTTCACATATTAAATAACATGCATATTTGATAAGTCGTAACTGTCTTATTTTAAACTTCTTATAAAAACTTTTTTTATGACGCTCTACATGAAAAATTATAAGAATTTGAATATTATTTATCAATTTCCTTTTTTGAAAATATGAAATTAATAAAATTAGAATGTACTAATAATAAATACGATATCAAGAAAATAACGGCAACAATAACAATAATAATAACAGTAATAATAACAATAATAATATAATTTTTTTCCATTTTTTCATTAAAATATATTTAAAAAAAGTGTTCATGTTTTCCTCAATGGTAAAGATGCAAATTGTATATATTTTCACATTAGTTTTAGTATCAAGAAGGTTTTGAGTGTTGTATACACATATTTCAAAGAGTTTTTCAATCACTTGAGCATCATTGTGTTATATTTGTGTGAATGAGCCATTTTAGAGTTATTGAATGAACAAGTGAGATATTTTTTAGTTATAATACCTTGATGGGGTGTTAAATATATTTTTAAGTTGTAATACTTTTTAGAGGTGTTAAATATTATATTTGGGAGTGTTCTAAGTGGGATTAAGGTTCCTCTTCACCTTAGAAGAAGATTGTGAGAAGAGTTTCTCTTGATAGAGAAAAATTATACAAAGGTTATTTTTCACTTTGAAAGAAAAATTATTGTGGAATTCGAGGAAGAGTCTTGGAAGTGAACATAGGCAAGGGTTATTTTTCAAACCACTATAAATCCGTCTGCATTCTCTCCTACCTATCCTCGTTAAATTACCGTTCAATTGTTTGATTAATTTATATTGAACAATTTTCTTATACTTATTTATATTGATTATTGTTAATCGAGTAAATTGGTAAGAATAATTGTTGAATTTTGTAAACACTCAATTCACCTTCCCTCATGGGTGCCATTAATGACTAACAAGTAGTATCATAGTGGGTTTATTAAGCTAGTATTTCTAACAAAACCTTATAGCAAAGATCATAAAGACATATATAAGAGCATCATCATCATCATTTAACCAAAGAGAAACAAAGCATTAATAGACCACATTTCTTTAATGTTAATGATTATCTTTATTAGAAAACTAGGAAAATATTCTTCTTAGTGGCCAAAAGTGTAGACCTTTGGAAAATAGTGCCCAATGGTCTCTTTATCCCTAATAAAATTATAGATAACAAAAAGGTACCCAAATTAAAGGAAGAATGAGAACTTCAAGATAAGAGATTAGTTTCCTTGAATAGTTGGGTCACACACATCTTATTTTGTTCATTAGGAATAAATGAATTCAATAGGGTCTTTATGTGTGAAATAACTCATGAAATTTGGCATACTTTAAAAGTTATACTTGAGGGAACCAATAAAGTTAAATAGAGCAAAGTAAGCATACTAATGCATTAATATAAATTGTTTACAATGAAGCATGATGAAAATATATTTAGCAAGTATACTAGATTTATTAATATTATTAATGCTCTCAAAGGTTTTGGAAAGGCATATACTAATATTCAAATAGTAAGAAAGTTGCTTATGTCACTTTCAAAGATGTGGGAAGCTAAAGTGATGGCTATACAAGAAGTTAAAAATCTAACAAAACTAACATTGGAGGAACTTAATGAATCTCTCATCGTATACAAAATGAGGCTTCAAGAGAGTTAATAAGAAACGACGCTTCCAGAGAAAAAGAATTTAGCATTTAAAGCTTAAAAGACAAATCAAGCAAAGAGGAAGAGACATCAACTAGTGAAAGTGAAGAAGAAGACATTAGCTTACTCACTATAAAATTTAAAAAGTTTTTTAAGAAGAATTTCTCCAAAAAAAAAGGACTCCAATGAAGGTAAAAGTGATTTAAAACATAAATTTTCTAACATTACTTGCTTTGAATGTAGAAAATTTGTCCATATAAAGTCATAATTTCCTCGACTCAAAGATGATGAGAAGTATGAGAGAAACTATAAGAGGGAGAAGATAAGAAGAAAGCTCTTAAAGCATCAACTTGGAATGACATAAGTGAATTCGAAATTGAGCATTTGGAAGAAGAGATAGCTCATATATGTTTTATCGCTATGGACGATAATGGTATAACATCCAACCCTAAGTTGTGTGATAGTGATATTAATTTGACTCATAATGAATTAGTTGAAAATTTAGAAATCATGAGTAAGAAAAGGAAGAAATTTTCTTCCAAACTTAAGGAAGGTCAAAAAGAGTTGGATGCATGCTTGAGTGAGAATGAAAATATAAAAAGTGAATTGTATAACATTAAATCATCCAAAAATATGATTATTAATGATAATCGTGACTTAGATGAATTAAGGCGTAAGAATGAAATATTAAAAAATAAGGTAGATTCCCTTAAAGACTCTATGTCAAAGTTTACTAAAGGGAGGGAAAAACTAGAAAACATATTGAGAGTCCAAAATAATTCCAATGATAAGCATGAATTAGGACATAAATATAGAAGTAAAGACAATTCTAAAACTACATTTGTTAAGGTAAAATACTTCCTTTGTAAAGACCCGAACCCTACCCTAGTAGGAATTGTACAATTGGGATTGTAAATTGGCTAAATTGAATTAAGAGAATTGTGAAATTGCAACATTGGACTAAGAAATATGAATTGTGGGCTC